>CAUYTI010106201.1:0-46800 GCA_963575145.1 Galago senegalensis | reverse complement strand
ATTTTTTCATGTATCTGTAGGCCGTAAGCCAGTCTTCTTTGGAGAAATTTCTATTCAAGTCCCTTGCCCATCCTGAGATGGGATCACTTGTTTTCTTCTTGCTAATACATTTAAGTTCTCTATGGATTCTGGTTATTAAACCTTTGTCGGAGACATAACCTGCAAAAATCTTCTCCCATTCTGAGGTTCTGTCTGCTTGCCTTATTTACTGTGTTCTTGGCTGTGCAGAAGCTCTTTAGTTTGAACAGGTCCCAATAGTGTATTTTTGATGTTGCTTCAATTGCTATCCATTCCTTCTTAATGGATCTTTGTGTTGTTTCCAGTTGGGCCTTGTATTTGTTTTCTTATTGCTGCTTTAAAAAATAACTATAAACTTGGTGGCTTAAAACAACCCAAATTTATTCTTTTATTAGAAATTGGAAGTATGAAATGAATCTTATAATCTGACACTAAAAGTAAAGTGTCAGCAGGGCCAGTTTCTTCTGAAGGCTCCAAGGGAGAGAGAATCTGTTTCTTGCCCTTTCCAGCTTCTAGAAGTCACTGGCATTCCTTGGATTGTGGCCACATCACTCCAGTGTCTTGCTTCTGTGGTCGGATCTCCTGAAACTGACTTCTTCTGTCTTCCTTTTATAAGGACCCATGTGAATACGTTTGGCCTACTCAGATAATCCAGAATAATCTTCCTCTCTCTAGTGCCTTAACTTAATCACATCCATAAAGTCCCCTTTATCTATAAGGTAACATAGTAGTTAGATGCCAAGGGTTAGAAAGTGGACATCTTTGGGTAGCATTTTTTTTTTCAGCCAACCAGAGGGCTAGTACAAGTAAAGTTTCTATAAGTATTCATGTCCAAGTCTTAGTGTGGACATGTATTTTCATTCCTGCTGGGTAAATATCAAGGGATGAAATGCCTGGGTCATGTGGTAGGCATATATTTAACTATTTAAGAAACTGACAAACTCTTTTATGAATCATTTTATATACTCACCACCAGTGTATGACAGTTACAGTTGCTTAAAATCTTCACCAACACTTGATATGATCAGTCGTTTTTATTTTATTCATTCTAGAGAATATGTAGTAGTATCTTTGAGTTTAATTCACATTTACCTAACGACTGACAATAGTGAGCATCTTCTCATGGGCTTATTTACCATCTCTATATCTTCTTTGGAGAAATACCTTTTCAAATATTTGCCCATCTTGTAATTGGGTTGTTTGTCTCCTTATTACATTTTAAAAGTTCTTCATACTTTCTAGATTCAAGTCCTTTATTCAATATATATTTTGCAACTATTTCCTCCCAGCCTGTGGCTCACCTTTTTATTTATGTGACAGCATTATATAAAGAGCAAAAATTTTAAAATTGTGTCATTGGAATAATGTCCCCCCACCCAAATATTTCTACAACCTAATCTCTGGGACCTGTAAATACAGTATTTTAAATGGTAAAGAGGAATTAAGATTATAAGTGGAATTAAGATTGTTAGTTTGCTGACTTTAAATTAGGGTGATTATTCTGGGTTATATGGCTGGGATGAAAATACTCACATGAGTCCTGAAAAGCAGAAGAGGGAGGCAAAAAGGAGGTCAGGACAATGCAATGTGAGAAGGGCTCAACTCACAGCTGTTAGCTTTGAAGATGAAGCAAAGAGCCACAGCCAAGGAATGCAGGAAGGCTATAGAAACTGGAAAAAGCGAGGAAATGGATTCTCTCATGAAGCTTCCAGAAAGAAACTTGTGCCTGCTGGCACTTTGATTTTTAGCCCAGGAAGACCCATATGAGACTTCTGACCTATAGAACTGTAAGATAATAAGTTTGTGGTTTTTAAAACCACTAAGTTTATAGTAATTGGTTACAACATTAATAGGTAACTAATAACATTTCAATGAAGTACAATATATTGATTTTTTTAATGTTAATAATTTGTGCTGTTTTTGTTTTACTTAAAAAATCTTACCTGGGCCAGGAACAGTGAAGTCATTTTTGGGCGGCATACAATTATTCATTGTTCCAGCACCATTTGTTGAAGAGATTATTTTTTCCCATTCAATTACTGAGGCACCTTTTTTGAAGTCAATTGGCCTTAGGTCTATTTATGGGCTATATTCTGTCCTATTGATTTATATGCCTATCTTTGTGCCGTTATCACACTATCATGATAGCAAATAAATCTTAAAATTAGGTAGCATAAGTATTCAATTTTATTCTTTTTCATCTCAACTATTTTCGCCATTTTAAGACTTCCATTTCCATATAAATTTCTACAAAAAGACTATGGAATTTTGATTGGCATCTCATGACTCTGTAGATCAATAATGATGTATGAGCATGGAATATCTGTCCTTTCTCTTTTTTTGAGACAGAGCCTCAAGCTGTCTGGGTAGAGTGCTGTGGCATCAGGAGCTCACAGCAACCTCCAACTCCTGGGCTTAAGCGATTCCCTTGCCTCAGTCTCCCAAGTAGGTGGGACTACAGGCACCCGCCACAATGCCCGGCTATTTTCTGGTTGCAGCCGTCATTGTTGTTTGGCAGGCCGAGGCTGGATTCGAACCCACCAGCTCTGGTGTATGTGGCTATCGCCTTAGCGGCTTGAGCCACAGGTGCCAAGCCAATATCTGTCCATTTTTTTAGGTCCTCTTTGAGTTCTCTCAACAATGCTTTATGGGTTTTGGTGTAAAGATCTCGAACATCTTTTGTCAAACTTATCCCTATCTATTTCCTATTTCTGATATTATAAAGGGTATTTTTTACCCCGACCCTTGCACATTCCCTTCTTGTTCATTGCACTTGCTATTCCTTCTTTCTGGAGCATTCTTTCCCTAGGTATCCTCATATGTTACTTCACTTCGCCGGATCTCAAATGTTACCTTATCAAAGTGATTCTATCATTTTTCCTTGCTTTATTCTTCTGTAAATATTTATAACCGCTTGCCAACCAGGTTATTGATCTACTTCATCCCTATCTCCTACTCCTGCCAGATTGTACTATGACAGCAAGACTGAATACTGTCATCAGCTAGATGATAAAATTATTAACCAAAAATAATAGCAAGGCCGAGTCACCAGTAATCTTAGCACTCTGGGAATCCAACGTGGATGGATCACCTGGGCTCAGAGTTCGAGACCAGCTTGAGCAAAAGTGAGATCCTGTCTCTACTGAAAATAGAAAAACTAGCCAGGCATTGTACTGGGTACCTATAAGCCTCAGTTACTCAGGAGGTTGAGGCAAGAAGATCACTTGAGCCAAGGAGTTTGAAGTTGCTGTGAGCTATGACATCATAGCACTCTACTGGGGGCATCAGATGGAGACTCTGTCTCATAAAACAAAATAAAATTTGAAAGATAGCATCAGATAAGAGTGATCAACCGAGTCCAGTGCATCAGAGGGGTCCAAATTGGGTAAGTACTGAAAAATACCTACTGCATTGGGCAATTAGGAGAGCTAACAACCTTGAGAGCAGTGTCTGCAGGTTGTTGGTTGGAGAAGCCAGATTGCCATAGGTTGGGGATGTCTTCTCTGTCACAACCTCCTGGCTCTTCCCTCAAAAAACTCCTCTTTCTTCCCAGCTCAATACCATTTATTTATTTATTTATTTTTAAATAAAATTTATTGTGTGTATTTAAGGTATACAACATAATGCCAAAGGATACGTGTAGATGTAAAATTGTTACTATAATGGAGCAAACTAGCATACCTGTTATCTCACATAGTTACACATTTGTGTGTGTGTATGTGTGTCAAGAGCAGCTGAAACCTACTCATTTAGCAGGAATCCCAAATACAGTAAATTTTACTCCTATAGTCGTCATGTTGTACATTTGATCTGTAGACCTGTTCATCCTACATATCTGCTACTTTGCATCCTCTGCCCTACATCTCCCCATTCCCCACATGCAACCCCAACCCCTGGTAACCTCTTTTTTATTTTCTACCTCTGTGCATTTGACTTTTTTTTTTTCTTTCAGATTCCACATATAAGTGAGATCATGCAGTATTTTTCTTTTTGTGTCTGGCTTATTTCACTTAGTGTAATGTCTGCCAGTTTCATACACATTGTTAGCAAATGGCAAGATCTCCTTTTTAGAGGCAGAATAATGCATTGTTTTTTTTTTGTGTGTGTGTGTGGGTGTGTACCACATTTTCTTTATCCATTCCGCTGATGATGGGCATCCAGGTTGTTTCCATTATCTTGGCTATTATGAATAATACTGTAATGAATGTGGGAATGCAGACATCTTTATTCCCTTTGGGTATATGCACGGAAGAGGGATTGCTGGGTCATATGGTAGTTCTGTTTTTAATTTCTTTAGAAATTTACATACTGTTTTCCATAATGGCTGCACCAATCTACATTTCCACCAACAGTGTATAAGGAACACTTTTCTTTACACTCTTCCCAACGTGTTTTATCTTTTGACTTTTTTAAATGGTTATCTTTGTGGGTATAAGGTAGTATCTCCTACTCATTCTAATTTGTATTTCCCGGGTTAATGATGTTGGACACTTTTTCATATACCTGTAGGACATTTTTATATCTTTTTTTTTTTTTCAGACGGAGTCTCACTTTGTCACCTCCGGTAGAGTGCCATGACATAGCTCCCAGCGACCTCAAACTCTAAGGGTCAAGCGATTCTCTTGCCTCAGCTTCCCAAGTAGCTGGGACTACAGGCGTCCCTCAGGACACCCAGCTATTTTATTTTTTTTTTTAGAGATGGGGTCTTGTTCTTGCTCAGGTTGGTCTCAAACTCCTGAGCTCAGACGACCCAGCTGTCTTAGCCTCCCAGAGTACTAGGATTACAGGCGTGAGCCCCTGTGCCTGGCTTGGACATTTTTATATCTTCTTTGGAGAAATGTCTATACAGATCCGTTCCCCTTTTTTAAATAAGGTTATTTGCTTTTCTGTTGCTGAGTTATATGAGTACTTTATGCATTTTGGATATTAACCCCTTAACAGTTTCATAGTTTGCAAATATTTTTTCCCACTATGTTGGCTGATATTTCATTTTTTGGGTTATTTTCTTTGCTGTGCAGAGCATTTTCGTTTGATATTTATTTGGACCCTTGTATTTATTTTTGGTTTTGTAGCCTGAGCTTTTGGTGTGACATCCAAAAAAATCATTGGCAAGACCAATGTTCAAGAGTTTTCCCTCTGTGTTTCTTCTAGGAATTTTATAGTTTCAAGTCTTGTATGTAGGTCTCTCATCTATTTTGAATTGATTTTTGTGTATGGTGTGAAATTGGGGTCTAATTTCATTCTTTTACATGTGGAAATATGGTTTTTCCAGCACAATTTATTGAGGAGACTATCCTTTCCCATTGCATCTTCTTGGTGTCCTTGTCAAAAATTAGTTGACCTCCTATATATATACATATATAACTTTTTTTTTTTTTTTGCAGTTTTTATTGGCCATGGCTGGGTTTGAATCCACCACCTCTGGCATATGGGGCCGGCGCCCTACTCCTTTGAGCCATAGGCACCGCCCAACCTTCTATATTTAAATTTATATCTAAGTGTATTCTGTTTTAGTGGGTCTCTTTTTGTGTCAGTATCATAATGTTTTGATTACTATAGCTTTGTAATATACTTTTAAATTAGGAACTGTGGGGCTTTTAACTATTTTTTCTCAGAATTGTTTTGGCTATTGAAGATCGTTCATGGTTCGGTATCAATTTTAGAATTTTTTTCTATTTCTGTGAGGAATGTCATTAAAATTTTGATAGGGATTATGTAGAATTGTATATTGTGTAGGTGATATGTACATTTTTTTTTGGCAGTTTTTGGCTGGGGCCAAGTTTGAACCCCCCACCTCTGGTATATGGGGCCAGCATCCTACTCCTTTGAGCCACAGGTGCCGCCCAATATGTACATTTTAACAATATCAATTCTTCTGATCAATAAGCACAGGAAATCTTTCCATTTATTTGTGTCATTTTCATTTTGTTTTTAGTTGTCAGATCTTTCATGTCCTTGGTTAAATTTACTCCTAAGTATTTTATTTCATTTTTGATGTAATCACAAATGAGATAGTGTTCCTGAGTTCTTCTTCAGCTATGTCAGTATTCATGTATAAAAATGCTACTGAGTTTTCCATGTTGGTTTTGTACCCTCCAACTTTCTGAATTTATTCATTAATTCTAATAGTGTTTTATGGAATCTTTGGGGTTTTCTACATACGGGATCATGCCATCTGCAAATAAAGATAATTTTACTTATCCTTTTCCAATTTAGATCCTCCTTCCTTCCTTCTTTCCTTCCTCCTTTCCTTCTTTCTTTCTTTCTTCCTTTCTTTCTACAGACTTTCAATTTGTCACCTTTGGTAGAATGCCATGGTGTCATACCTCACAGCAACCTCAAACTCTTGAGCTCAGGCGATCCACTTGACTTGGCCTCCCAGAGTGCTAGATTACAGGTATGAGCCACTGTGCCCACCCCCTTTTCTTTTCTTGTCTGCTTGGCCTTGGTATTACTTCCAGTGCTATGTTGAATAGAAGTGGTGTGAGAGGATATCCTTGTCTTATAGCAGAGCTTAGTGGAAAAGCCTTCAGTTTCCCCCTACTGATTATAATGTTAGCTGTGACTTTTTCATTAAGTGGCTTTTATTATGTTGAAGAACATTCATTCTTTTTCTGGAACTTTCCTTCTAACCCTAAATTTTTGGGAGTTTGTATTAAGAAAAGATGTTAGGAAAAAAAAAAGAAAAGTTGTTAGACTTTGTCAAATGCTTTTTGTACCTCAATTGAAATGGTCATGTCCAGCTCAGTCCTCAGAGCCACACAGTCACACCTGAGTATACTAACATTTCTTGCGAGGCAATGCCATTCCTGCTCCCTAGCAGGGCATGATGTAGTGGAAGAGGACTCAGGAAGCTCTCAATCACATGGAGGATGTGTGAGTACGTGTGTGTGTGTGTGTGTGTGTGTGTGTTGAAATAATGATCATTAAAAGACAACAAAGGTAAAAAAGCAGAAGAGGGACACACCTAATATGAAATGAGCACATGCTAAAGGAATGCTGGAGGGAAGAGGTGGACTCAGGGAAGGAAGGCAGGGACACCAGCTGTGGAGCATCGGAACTGACCGGCAGGCAATGTCCATAATTTATAACCAATCACTCGTGATGCTCTGACCCCTTCTCTGACAGCTGAGCCCTTCTCCTCGGAGGCCTAGGGCAGAGAGGTCTCTCTGTGAGATGTACTCTGGTGCCCTGCAGCCAGAATGATGGATGAGGAGGCAAGAGCAGCCGAGGGGCAGTGGGGCCGAGCAGAGAGAGAAATATGGCAGCAAACATAGCTCTGTGTGGAGAGTCTCAAAAGCCAAAGGATGGCACCCCGGAAAGCACTAACATATAAGGGGTGGCTTAACAGGACACTGATGGTGACTGCTGAATGCCCCAGGAAGGTCTTTGCCGTTAGGACTGGAAACACGTTCTTTGGATTTGATTATGAAGAGATTGGTCCCTGGGAAACTTGGAGAGAGCAGTGTCAGTGGAGCGGAGACAGAAACCAGGTCTCAGTGCTCTGAGCAGCAGATGGAAAGAGAGACAGGGGTTTAAGGAGAGGATCGCCAGATCTAACACATCACAATATGGGGTGTTCATGTAAATGCGAATTCATCAGAAATCTGACTTCCAGATAAATAATGAATAATGTTTTAGTATAAATATGTCCCAAATACTGCATGGGACATACATGTACTAAAATAATTGGTCATTTATTTGAAATTCAAGTTTAAATGGGCATCCTGTGTTTTATGTGGCAATCCTAACAGGGTGGAATGTGGACTTCTCTCTCAAACTACGTGGCTGGGAAGAAAAGCTGAGTGCTAAGGCCAGAGCTAGAAAAGGACCCAGGTCAGGGAAAAGCTGTATTTAGGCTGGGACTGTCTGAGCATGAAAAGCAGACAACACTTTCAGGTCAAAGGGAATCAGAGAGAGGCTAAAGACATAATTGGGGGACTAATGGATTGTTTAAACCATGGGCCTTTACTCAGGACCAGAAATTGTCTTGTTGGATCTACCCATAAAAAGCACAAAGTCCCTCGCCAGCCCTCCATCCCACACAAAGCTCAGAAAATACAAACTTCCAATTTTAATTTGCAAGTAAATTGCTGCTACTTTGAAACCGTGGGATTGTGAATTTAACGAGAGCTCTATCCAGTAGACTTTTCTTTCTTTTGTTCTGTTTCTCGGTGTTCTAATGGACCACCATAGCTGAAAATATTTTGCTAAATAAAGCAAACTGCTTTGCCAACTTCAACATTTCTTAAAATTCTGTCAACAGATAGAACCATTTTTAATAGCTAGATTCCATTACCAGTTCAGGAGCCACAAGCCTGAGTCTTGTAAAGTGAATGAATCAGATTAGTTCTGAAATCGAGCTCCTCCTTCCTCTTCTTCTATTTTTGCTCTTATTGCTAATGGTGAAGTTATCAAAGCCTTTTCTGATGATGAAATAATTATATCATTGGAGTCATCAAATGACACATTCAACAGCTGTTTGTCTTCCTCATTATACCAGTTTCCAGGGTCACATCTGGTTTGAAAAACTGAAAGCCTGGTTTCCTTCTGTTTATTTTTGTTCCTTTTCTTCTAATTCCTAAGATTTCTGCCAAATTGGTAGCCTTCATCAGTCTTTTGTTTCTGTGTTTGGGTGACAGAAAAACTAAAAAGGTTTTTTTCCCCCCTTTCCACAAATGCTAAGTCTACGTCTGTTTTGTTTTAGTTCATTTTGGGGGCAGAGTCCAGCCCACCAAGTATAATCAGTTGCTCAGTGTTAGGTATGTAGACCCACAGCAGAAGCAGCACTGTGGTTTCTGCTGCCCTTCCTAAGAATGTCCCTGGCTGCTAACTGTTTGGACGTTCCCCTCCTTCACAAGTAACTTTGAGACTGTTAGTGAGAAAAAAAAAAACCGGCAAGATAAGGCTGCATAAATTCTCTTTCTCTCAAATTGCTTGTTCTATATTAGTTTCAAAACAAGAGTTTGCCAGCTTGGTTTTAAAGAAAGCAACATTGGATGGCCCCAAATACTACTTGTTCTGTTTCTTCTCTGCTCCAGGATTCAATAAAATCCATATAGGGTCAAGAACAATGGCTTTGATCAGATTGTCTTCAGGATGATCCATAGTTTTGCCTTTTGCTTTCTTATTCATGTTGCTTGGGTTAGAGCTTGATCTTCTTTGGTGCCTGAGATTTAGGGGTGGGCAGAAGGGCATTATGTTTGGGACCTGCTGTCAAATAACTTAAGAATAACTTTAAGACTCTCTCTCTATTGTTTCTCTCTCTCTCTCTACCAAGAGGTAGACAAATACAGAAAAGGTTGTTGCTAAAGCTGAGGCCAGGATGGGACTGAAAGGAAAGTTTCTTTATGGATCAAAATTATTTGCATTCCTAAACAGCTACGTTACCTAGAGGGCACCTCAGGGTAATGGCTTTCCTTCTGCGAGGCTGACTAGGGCTCCAGGGCCCCGTGGCCCAATATCTGGGAAGTTGTTTCCAAGAATGCATGACATACGTCTCTTTATCTGGTGGCTGAAGATCATAGACTATTTAAGCCAGAAAGGACTTTAAAGATCCTATAGACTTGAGGTTCTCAGACTTTTAATTTCATAGCCTATTACAATTTAGAAAAAAAAATAATATAAAAATAATGGGTTGTTAATAAGTTTTATTTTGCCAATTGAGCAAATTAAATACTTATCTTCTGTCATTATCATTTCAGAAAAGTACATTTTAACTTAAAAATATGGAAGACTCTTATTCTTACATAAAGAATCTACATCCCTGTCCTTCCCCAGAATGTCAGTGTTAAACTTATGCTAACAAAACACAAATACATTAAAATATGTCTGTGTGAGTGTACCCACATTCATCACGATTCTTCTGAGTTTTCCTTGGCACATGGGCAGCAGCTGTAGTGTAGTGATTTAGTACACTGCAGCCAGGATTCCTGAGTTCAAATCCAGGCTCCACCACTTAGGACCTGAAGCCCCTCCAGCAAGTTACTTAACCTCTCTGAGCCTTGCTTTTATCATGTATCAAGTGAAGGTGATGATAATAATAGATACTTTTAACGGTGGATCTGAGAATGAAATGAGTTAATACATGAAAATCACTTAATACAGAGGAAACACCCAGTAAATGATGCTATTATTATTCTTTTGCCACAGACCAGTGAAGTCTTTATAAATTGCTTTTGAGGAACCGCTGATAAAGCAACCCTTTCCTTTTCCAGATGAGGAAAAATGGAAGTCTAGAGTAGGTACGACTTGGCCATCTAAGGCCATGGTCTGTTCTGTGCCATGGAATAGTCGTAGAACTCAAGTCTCCTGACCAAGCCAATGCATCTCTGAGGTTTCCTAGAAAAAGAAACCAATTAGGGAAATGATCAGAGTTGAGTGGGAACCAATGGACAAGTTGTGTATATGTTAAATGTGTGTGTGTGTGTGTAGGGTCTGGGAGCTGGCATTTGAGCAGTGCACAGTGACTGGTTTGGGAGCCACCAGAAAATCCAATCATTTCTGTACTCTTTTTTCTTCCCTCCAACCCCAGAGAAAATGAGAAAGGAGTAGGTGGTAAGTGAGGGCCAAAGGAGTCCTCACAGGGATGGGGGTAGCAAGCAGCACCACGCTTCCAGTTCTCCTTCCTCTGCCTCAGTCCAGCCACAGAACATGCCGTGGAGCCTCCAGCATCCTGACTTACAGCTTCACTAGGGCTGTGTCTGTTGGATGGAGGTCTTGCCCCTCCCAAGCATAAGTCACCAGAGAAGCCAGGGCTGAAGATAATGCCCAACACTCTGCTGTGGTTTGGGGGTCGTTCATCATTTCCTAAGTAGATACCACCACGGGGAGGGCCACGGGCTCAGGGAGGATTGCACTCTGGCAGGTGACAGAATCCACCTTACTGTGGCTTCCTTTTCACTCATGTGCAGGAAATCAGGCCACCCAGGGCAGCCCCCTTCAGTCCATCATCTTCCTACATGGCTTTCGGCCCCCTGATCACATGTTCCAAGCAGGACAAATAGGGAAGAAAATGACAAACAGCAGGGCGGGCCGACATCAGGAAATCCAGACTTTGCCTTAAACCCTCTGGCAGCCTCTGCAGATGCCTGTTTGGTCAGAGCCATGTGTCACATGGCTATTCCTAGCTGCGAGGGAGCAAGGGAAATGCCATGTTTTGTCTGACCCAACAAATTGTGGTTTTATTAGGAAGGAAGGAGAGACTCCATATTGGATAAGAAACACGGTCCCCCAGGAATGTGTAACCAGAATAAAAGCCTTTTTGCTTCCTCTGCGCCAAGGTCTACTTCAACAGGGTCACAGTTAAGGACCATTAGCCCAGCTCCAGGAAGCTAAATATCTATATGGGTTTTTACTAAAACCCCGTGCCTTTGTGTAATGGATCGCACAGCAGATATCACCCAGCGACCCTTTTTTACAAGCCACTTTACACTTTCCTCTGCCTCCTCTCAATAGCTGCTCCAATCTCCCTCTGTCTTGCAATGTAAAACAGAAGAAACAAAACAAACCCAACGGACAGCCCAGCAGCCCAGGCCACCTCTCTCTACACACCTTTTCACCTTTCTGACCTCCTCCACATTTCCCCTTATTCTTCTGTGTGCCCTTAGTTGTGGAAATCAATACGGTCTCTGACCAATCTAGGCCTCCACTGTTTACCCCCATAAACACAACTAAGGCTAAAAACAAAGAATCCAGGGGATTATGTCAAGGCCTGTGAATTACACTATATTTTCCTCAGCTATCTGGGTTACCAGTGAAGCATTGTGAACTCAAGTGCTGCTTGTACAATGCCTGCAGACACCTGTCAATGTCAGCCAGTGCTCTCTGCTCTAGCCGTGAAGATCTGCCCGACCCCTCAGCCCACTGCTTTCAGTTTTAGTCCAACTCTCCTTCCCACACTGGTACTTACCCTCAACCAAATAATCCCCATCTGCTCCTTCAAAGGCCCACTTAAAATGGACCCTTTTGAGTTGTTCTCTCAATTAACCTCATTGGCTCTAAACCAGTCCACTGTGCTACTCTGATAAGTTACCTTTGTTTTATATTCTTTTTGTTTTTGGACGTGGCATTCAATTTATGGATTGCATTCTTAATATCTATTCTACCATTAGACTGGGGCCAACCTGCGGGCAAGGACTGGGTAGCCTGTCAACCTCTTGGGACAAGGGCTACTTGTTCTGTTTTCAGCAGATGTTTCTTGGGTCCCTTCCATGCATGGGGCCCTGAGGTAGGTGCTGAGGACATGAGACAGACTTCCCTGAGGACTTTTCCCCCAACAGTACCCTGCCCAACACATCAGGATAACTGACTACTGTCTGGCCAGAGATGAGGAAGAGGATTGGGAGTCTGTCCTGGAGATGAGTCCCATCACTGTCTCCCTGGACTCCAAGTTCATACCACTCTGGCAGCTATTCTGAAAAGTCTCTAAGCCTCCTCCCAGTACCCTGGCATCTGGTGTTACTATTGGCTTTGCCTGCCTGCCATGCAGCCAGGGACTGAAGGAGGCTTTATTCCAAGAGAGGGCAGTCAGCTGAATTTCCAAACCAAAGATTTTTCCACTTCAACTTTTCTCCTTTCCTCTTTTGCCCAAATAACACGTTCATTTTGCGGAAAAGGTTCAGAACAGTTGTAGTTCTAGGGGTTAAAGACTTTATGAAAAGTACCTGGGGGATGAGGAGGGCTCCAGCCCTGGGGGACCACAGGGGTCTGGCCTCTGACAGGGACCTGTGAAGCTCTCTGAGGTGGCACCTGCCTGGCCACAGATTGCTGGGACAGTGGACCAGCTACCTTGGGCAACCTCTGCTTTTTTTACCAAGAGAATTTCTAAACTAGACTAATTGCTCTTCTTTTTGAATATCATTTTGGGAAGGGAAGATAGGATTAAGGAAATTCATTCTTTTAAGGTTTTTTTCCCCAAAAAACATTAAAAGGGGAAGGGTCTCTCACTCTGGAAGCAATAGCCATAATCTGTTCCTAGTCATGACCTTCCAGCTTCTGCTGGGAGGGTAGTCCCCAGGAAGACAAAGAAGATAGGATCAAACTGGGGAAGACAAAGCCTTTTCTCCTTCCTACCCTGTTTACCCCCTCACTTATTCTGTCTCTTTTTCCCATCTTTTCTCTTCTTCTTTTCCTTGCTTCCTTCCCTCTGTCTTCCTATTCTCTTTCTCCTTCTGTACATTCATTCATTCAGGCATTCTGCCCTCAGGCATCTGTTCAACATCTACCATGTGCCAGACACTGTGCTACACGCTAAGAATACAGAGACAACAAAGTTAAGGCCAAGGCTATTATAGTCTAGGGGGGTGTAGAAGGTGGAGCAGACAGATGACAGGCTGGGGTGAGTAGCTGCAATTGGCAGAGAGAGTTACTGGTAAATTTCTAAGTGCATTCGGGAGCTCGTGCAGTACGTGTGAACGGGGGAAACTCTGGGGATCAAGGAAACAAGAGTTAGAGAAACTCTAATGTTTCTGGTGTAGCCTGATTCATTTTAATCCTGCATCCTAGGGACAAGTGTCCAAGCAGGAAGGAACACAGGCTATGTGAGCAGCTTGTCCCGTATTCAAATCACACACCAACCACTTTCTTTGTGATCATAAACAAGTTATTTGGTATATATATTTTGTAACTGAGACAGAGTCTCACTTTGTCACCTGTAGCATCAGCTCACAGTAACCTCCAACTCTTGGGCTCAAGCGATTCTCTTGCCTCAGCCTCCCTAGAAGCTGGACTACAGGCACCCCCCCACAACGCCCAGCTATTTGTTGTTATTGTTGTTGTTTTGTTTAGCAGGCTGGGCTGGGTTTGAACCTATCAGCCCAGGAGTATGTGGACAGCGCCCTAACCACTGAACTATGGGCACCTAGCCATGATATTTTGTCTATAAGTTTAAAAATTATTTTACCTTAAAAGTAGATTTTATATCTTAGAGCAGTTTTATGTTCATATCAAAATTGATTAGAAAGTACAGAGCGTTTCCCATGTATCTTCTGTCTCTAACCTACGATTTCCCCACTATAAACATCCCCCACCAGATTGGCACATTTGTGACATGATGAACCTACACTGACACATCACTGTCACCCAGCATCCAGAATTTACATTAAAGTTCGCTCTTGGTGCTATACATTTGATGGGTTTAGACAAATGTATAAGGACCTTATTCACCATTATAGCATCACATAAAGTAATTCATTGCCTTAAACATCTTCTGTGCCCTAAACATCCTCTCATTTCATCTTTGCAGCCTTAATTTTTTCTTCTTTGAAATGGGAAAAGAAATAACTGTCTCAAGAGGTGACCATGAAGATAAAACAAAGTAACATGTATGAACACTTTTAAGTGTGGGTTATTTATTTATTTATTTATTTTCTCACTCTGTTGCCTAGCATGCCCTGACATCAGCCTAGCTCGCAGCAACCTCGAACTCCTGGGTTCAATGGTCCTCCTGTCTCAGCCTCCTGAGTAGCTGAGACTACAGACATGAACCACCACACCCAGCTAATTTTTCTATTTTTAGTGGAAATAGGGTCTTGCTCTTTCTCAAGCTGGTCTCACCTTCCTGAGTTCACTTGATCCCCCTGCCTCAGCCTCCCAGAGTGCTAAGTTATAGGCATGAGCCACTGTACCTTGTCTAAGTGTGGGTTATTTATATAATATCCTAAGAAAAAGCAGAGAGGCTTCACACAGTAGTCCCTGACTTCGGCACATGCTACGGGGGGAAGCAGAGGACCAGGGAGAGAGGGGTGAACTTTCTCTCAAGCATCAGGGAGACACTGCTGCATCTGGTTTGGGTGGCAAGTGCCTTGAAGAGTGGTAGCCGGAGGAGGGTATGGAGGCCTGTGGAATTCTAGCAGGGACTCTAGACTGTTCCTACTCCTGAGGCAGCCCATCCAACTTTATCCAGGCAGTCCTCTGGCTGTGGTTGGCAAAGGCTCAGAGAGCCTGCATGAGTCACCTCCACGTGGCTGATGTGGGGAGGGAGGGAAGGCTGAGGAGGGCTCTTGCCTGGGTTGGGCCACGCTGGCTTGGAGAAATTGTTCCTGAAAGTTCCTGGCAACACGTGGGCTGCTGTGGGCTGTTAACCTGCCATGCAAATCCACCAGTAAACAGTCTCCAATGAGAATCCCAGATGGCTGTTCATTCCAGAGCACCAGATACTTAGTCCAGGTTCCAGGCAGGGGCCAGCTCGAGAGAGCCCTGCCCCCGTGTTAGGTCCTCCAGCCTCTGACAGGGACCTGGCCCAGGAGTCCTCAGTGTTCATTACACCCTGACAGGTGGTATCTACACAGGGAGGAGGAGACCCAGCTGCACAGATGACACAAATATAACCTCTCTCTTTTGGGATGGGAAAAGTCATCCTGGGGTCTGCTTGAGCTAACTAGACAGAGCAGATGAGCCAGGCCATGGTGCTCAAGATAGGGTGAGCCATGTGGAAGGCTTGTGTGGGCACCCCCAGTCTGTACCTCAGCTGGGTCTGTTACCAGGCAGGGGCACAGCTGGGTTTGGGAGATGCCAGGTGCTTGCTGTACATGTGTGTGCTCAGAATTCACCGGCTTGTGGTGAGAAGGGTTGGGGAGGGGCAGGATGGAATAGAATACATCTGGTGACCTGAATTTTTGTTTTCTTGTTCTTGCCTTGGCTGTGCTTAGAGCTAGAAGAAGAAGTGGGCAGGGGAAGGGGAAAGATGGGGCAGGTAGTACATGTTCCTTGGCGAGGCTCAAAGGGAAAGTGTGGGCTTGATCCTGGGAAGGCTCCACTCCTCATGGAGCGGGAGGGGGCTTGGTTTTCCTATATGAGGATTCAAGGAGGAAGAAAAGTATGATCACACAACCGTATTCAGCAGCATCTCCAACAAGGACACTCCATGGAATCACATATCAGTTCCATTCTGAAAGCAGCGCAGAAACGTCAGTGCACCTTCAAGAATAGTTGCAAACACAGCATTCAACTGCACAAACACTGAAAGCCCACGTGTTTGACACACACACTACAATGAAAACACACACACACTTGTTCATAAGGACTGGGAGTGGGGTCACTCTCACCCTTAAGATCAAGGCAAATCTGCAAGTCTAATGCTAGTTTCAGGTTTTCCACAACCTTCCAGAAGGTACTCCTGCTTTTGATGAATTTTGATAAATGAGGCCCAAGGTCCTCTGGTGATTCCTGGTGACTGTCCCTCTTCATATCACCTCCATCCGGATGAAGAACATGGCAGAAACACTCGCAAGGCTTGTGTAATGTGGCACAACTAGGAAGATTTGAAGAAACGGAGAGATTTACATCATAGCAATACGAACAACATTAAACAACAGACATTTCTGGCCATATTTTTAAAGGACACTGGTCATTTTCACAACTCAGGACCCAGACTCTTTCCGTGTCATTCATCACATCCCCTTCCCCTTCTTTTCAGTCGTCCTCTTTTTTAAGGACAAAATCCAAATTCCTCTCATTTCTTACATGGAGCGAATTTGCCCTCTCCAATCTCTGCCACCAAATTTGGCTCCCATCCTCCTTTAGCATAGCCCAAAACCCACTGAATGCTCTGAAAATAGCTCCTGTGGCTTGCTGATTAAGCTCCTAGCACAGAGGCCATCTGCCTCCCCCATCTTCCTCTATTAGAGGTAGTTTATATTTTTCCAATTAAGCATAAATATGCAAATGCACGCTTGGGCACAGAATCCTAGAACTTTTACCTACTTCCTCAGAAAGGTTAGACAGAGAAGAATTCACCATGTCACGCTCAGGGCAGTGAGATAACCCTAACGCTGCCTCCCTCCACCTTCCTACTTTTAGGGTTTCCAGGGCTCTTGTCACCAAGGATTTATTGATTGGTAAAGTCAATAACATTGAGAACCACGTACCAAACATTCTTCTTGGTGGGTACAAGGTGAATAAAACATGACCACAGAACTCAAGGTGCTTACGTTAGAGATGGAGTGGCAGAGATGTAAACACGGAATCACAGGATAATGAGAGTAAGTCTGTGACGGGAGGTAAAGTGTGCGGCCGCTGGGGCACAGAGAAGGGCAATGGAACCAGAATGTCACTGCAGTGTCAGACTGGCGTGTATTAGTCAACTGTGACCGAGATGCCATGGGACAATGATGGCCAAAAGTCAATGATACCCAGTGATAGTCTGGCATATTCTCAAGTTCTCCCTTCCCTTGGCATTTGAATACCAAATTGAGTCCTTTGGATTGGGCAACCACTGTGATATTTAGGGCTAAAAAGGAAACTGGCCACTTGCTAATCTGAACAGGCAGAAGCTCAAGTAGTCAGTGTGAATATTAAAAAGAGTCAGGCCCTTAGATTTATTCCAAGCTGGTGAAGCTGGGCATGCTAGTTATACAAAACTAAAGGATGTGGGAAGCCATCAGAAGCATTTAGGCAAGGAAATGTCAACATAAGAATTACGTTTGTAAAAGATTACTTAGCAAGCTGTGTGAGAAATGATTTAAAGGGGAGAAAGAATGCAAAGCCAGAAAGACTAATCAGGAGATTATGTTAGTTAGAAATGCTTCCAGCTCCAAGTAAGAGAATACCCAACATGACTTAACACCTAATGACATTTATTGTTTACCCACAGGAAATCAGGAAATAAGGCGTCATCAGCGATGGTTGAGCAGCCAGTGATATCATTAGAAACCCAGGCTTTAAAAGGAAATACATTGTTAAAAAATAATAAAATAAAAAGCAACAATCATTTTAAGGTATAGAAAGAAAGAAAGAAACCCAGGCTTGTTCCATCCTTTCTGCTCCACTGTCTTCCACTGTTGGTTATTTATTCTCTCGTGATTGTTCCAGATATAATAATTTTTTTCAAGGTAGAGAGAAGGGGGAAGGGATGGTACTGGCCACCATCTGTTCCTTTTCTCAGTAAAGCAAAACTTTCCTAGAAGCACATCATAGAAGTCTTTTTACATTTCATTAATCAAAACTGGATCGTATTACTCTTCTAACTGCAAGCAAAGCTGGAAAATTGAGTATCTGGCAAAGAGGAACGGGATTCTTTATTATGATTCAGTACCTTGAACTAGAAACATGGCTGCCTGGAGCAAACTGGGAGTTCTGATAGGCAGGTACATAGGGAAATGACTTCCGGGTAGAAATAAATCATAATGGTTCTAGAGGCAAGAGATGATGGTACAGACTAAAAGGGGGCATTGGAGATAGGAGTGTTTAAGAGGTGAGAGTTAGAGTTTGATGATGGAATGTGGGGAATGGAAGAGGGGAAAGAGTCATTTCCAGTTTCCAGCCTGAGCAGCCAAGGGATTATAGTGTCATTTACAAAGAGTCCACTTTTAGACATTTTGAGTTTGAGGTGTTTACATAGATCTGATTATTAATAATATCAAGAATGGAGGTGGTTGCTCAGAGTTGCTTTCTCTGAGTGTAGGAGGAAGGTCTGGGCTATAGCTATGGACTGGTGTCACTGGAAGCCAGGCGAGGGGATGATTTTGTTAGAGAGGATGTTTGGGGGTGTGCAGAGAGAAACATAATTTGAACAAGGTTAAGGAAAGAAAAAGAACATTTTTGGCTGACACAGAAAGAAACACATGGGATAGGGCTAAATTTTTGTACAAGAGCATGTGGCACTCACATGTGGACGGAGGAGGAGAGAGGGGTGTTGGTGTACTCCCACCTACTGGGCATAATGTAAGGGTATATAGCACATCTCCTGGGTGTGGGACAAAACTAGAACTGAGACTTCACCTAACAAATGCAAACATTGTAACCTAATTCTTTGTACCCTCATATTCATCTGAAATTTAAAAAATAAAAAATAAATAAAGATGTCTTATTTGCCCTCCCAGCCCTCCTCAAGGGCAACCCCCTCCACTCAGCCCACCTCCCTTCCCATCCCAGGAAGGAGCTCTCACTTCAGGCTTCACCTAAGTTACGCCGCTGCTGTGCAGCTTTCTGACCTGAGAAACCTGGAGGGCCTCCCACCCAGTCTGAGGAGCGAGCTCTGACCTCTCCCTCCAGTAACTCCATCTGCAGCTGGAGAGAGAGGCCAGAGACTTTCAGTCCAGTTGCTTAAACGCTGTCATGGAGTATCCCATATGCTGTTGGGGCACTGAGTGATGAGTTCTCCCTGGGCATGTGAAAGCTCAGGGGAAATGGAAGAGGATGAAGAGCGAAACCAGGGAAACCTTCTAAGACAAGTCCCACAAAGGGAGGTTGAGCTGGGACGCATCCCGGGAACAGCTCGTTCACCTGGCCTTATTTAAGGCCTCTCTCCCTCCTGCAAATACTTATGGAGCATCTTTTTATGTGTGTGCCAGGTGCCCGTTAGGTGGTAGAAACAGATATGAATAACATGCCCTGTCTTGAAGGAGCTCATAGATTAGTGGGGAGACAAACTTCCTCTAGCAGCTAGAGTCTGCCCCTAGTTCTACCGTAGGGGAAGTATATTCAAGGAAACATACACTAGATCCCAGACCAACAGATAGCCTGAGCCCCTAGTGACACCAGGCAGCATGCCACCAAGCCTAGAACAGTCTCAACAAGTCTTACCCCCAGACCCCCTCTTTACATCTTGGCATTTGTTCCATCTTGGTGATTGAAGAGATACCTGAGTCTTCTCTGTCTACTCTGGAAGCAGCAGAATTTTCCTACCTGAAGGCTGAAGCCTGGCCCAGATGAACTGTCTGCTCCATGAGTCTGTACTAGGAGAGAGACTCTAAGGAAGCTTCTGAACTTGCCCTTCCCCTCATCCTGCAGTTTTAAAGAGGGCAAAGGGAGAAGGTCCTTAGGAGGCCAAGCTACAACTGCTCTCCTAGTCCTGCTTCTAAGAAGAGTTGACAAGACAGTTCCCCCACCATGCTTCACTGTCCTGGAGGGGTCTAGGCCTACACAGAGGATAAGGGACAAGCTCCGGGGGTACAGGCAGTTAATGAAGAGGCCCGTGGTAGAATCATCGCAAAACAACCCTCGGGGTGCTATAAGCCTGGTAGATCCCGGGAAGAGAGGCTAGTGCCGACTAGTTGTGTTCAGTAATCATTACCAGGCACTGTCTAGGGCCAGGTGCGCCTATGGGGAGTTATTAGGGAGAGGAAGATGCAGTCCCTCAAGGTGCTCACATTCAAGTTGCTGAGACACATATGCACTGTGCATGGTGGGTGCAAAAGATAGTTGAGCTCAGAGAACCTATCCAGCCAGGATGATCAGAAATGGAGGGAGCGTCTTTTAGGACAAAGCTTTGCATCCGTTAGGACAACACTTGGCTCCAAGTAACAGAAACCTGACTGCCGAGGTTTAAACAAACAGAGGCTTCTTTTTCTCTTGTACTGTGTTACACTAAACTAAAGGATGTGGGAAGCCATCAGAAGCATTGAGGCAAGGAAATGTCAGCACTTCCTCTTGCTTCAGGTCTGTTAGGGTCATAGACGTGTGGAGGGAGGACCACACAGGTCTCAAGAATGTTATGTGGACCCAGGCTCCTTCTGTCGTCCCGGACAACAGCCTTCACATGTGGCCTTCATTCTCCTGCTTATTTATGAGTCGTCTGTTCCACCCTCAGGCATCACATCACTGACTTTCCAGAGGGCAGGAAGGAGAAAAGCAAGACACTTGCCAGCCCTGTCTCCTCCATTTTTGTTAAAAAAAAAAAAAAAAAGGTTTGTCTCATTGGCCAGAATTGTGTCACATCATCATCCCAGCAACAAGAGAACCTGGAAAATCAATATTTTCAGGATGGCTCATTGATTTCCCTTCCCCAAATAAAAGCAATGTACTATAAATCAAGAAGAAGGGGAGAATGGATGAAGGTTAGGCAACTGGAAGTGTCTCCTAGAGCCCTAAAGAATAAGTAGAATACACTCAGATGACTTGAGGAAGGACTTCAGGCAGAGGGAACAGCAGGAGCAGAGGCTCGGGTGGGAACATGTCAGGTGTGTCTGGGGACTCAGAAACAACCCAGTTCAGCTGTAGCTTGGGGTGTGAATACTGGGAAAGACAGACAGGGCGGTTGGCATTGCCTGGGTTTACGGAAGTGACCTCCTGCCCAAACACAGACTCTGTAGCACAATAGGTCAGGCAATGGGGGACCAGCAACAGTTAGAAAAGTAAAATTCGGCTGCAACAGGAGACAGTGATTGAAGATTGGAGAAAAGCAAATGATGACAAATCTCCTGACAGCCTGGAAATGACAGCCACAGGGCAGAGGGCGACTGGGCTGGACCCATGAACCAGACAGATACCACTTAACCTCCTGCCCTGAGTAAACTGTTGAATGAGGCACCTGGGGCAGCCTCTTGCCTCAGGTCTGTTAGGGTCATTCTCCTGCCCCACGTCTGTCCTCCCAGCCCTTCCAGCAGTGACCAGCAAGGGGATCAGGCAGAGCCCAGAGGCTGTGTGGAGGGACCTGATTCTAGCTCTGGGGTATGTGACAGCCTGTGTTTGACCCCTCCTGGAGGTTCCTGCCTTGGCCTCTATATCCAGAGAGGGGAGGGCCTACAGCCACCCTGTGCTGTGCCTGTTGTGGATTCCTGGGTTTCTTGACTGAGAGGCACTCTAGAGGTTCATCAGCTCCAGCCTTCGGTCATCAGCAAACCTGTCTAAACTGGTCGCTCTCAGGTTTACTATGCATATGAGTTACATGGTAAGCTGATTAAGAATACAGATTTCCAAAAATTCTGATTCAGGTCTGCAAGGAACCCAGCAGTCTGCAGTTTAACAAGCCACACAGGTAAGCTTAATGCAATTGGTTGGTTGCCAGTCATACTTTTTTCAAAAATTAACTTTTAAGGAATAATAAATATAGCCCTAGGTTTGTTTTGTTTTGTTTTTGTTTTGAGATAGAGTCTCACTATGTCACACTCAGTAGAGTGCTGTGGCGTCACAGCTGACATCAACCTCAAACTCTTGGGCTTAAGCAATTCTCTTGCCTCAGCCTTCCACATAGTTGGGACTACAGGAGCCCTCCACAACGCCCAGCTGCTTTTATTCTTTTTTTGTTGCAGTTGTTTAGCTGTTGTTTAATTGGCCCAGGTCAGGTTTGAACCCACCACCTTCAGTGTATGTGGCTGGTGCTATAACCATTGTGCTACAGGCTCTGAGCCTAGCCCTAGGTTTTAACCTGTTCTGCCACTAATTATAACTTTGGACGATTCATTTTACCTCTTTGAATCTCAATGTCTTCACCTAAAAACGAGAGACTTTTCAGTCTAAAAATGTTTTATGCAGTTTCCCTTTAGCATCCTGCCAGGTAATTCTCAAACCGGTACTTGTGCTCTCAGAAAAGCCCCCTGGAAATTCTGAGTGCCCCATCCTGGGGTTTGCCCACTTTGCTTTCAGAGGTTTCAGAATATTTAAAATCACAGTGTCTGTGCTGTCCATGACAGCTTTTATTTGTCACCCTTGCCTCGAGAGCTGTCCTCAAAGGTCTGAGACCAGAACCTGGAATCCTCAGAGCCTGTTTGTTGATGCTGATTTCTAACTCCCCCCATGGAATCACTCACCTTCCTTCGAGAACCTCTTCCCATGTGGCTGTCACTGAGCTCATTTCTTCTTGCTGGCCTCTGAGGGCGTGGAGAGCGAAGGGCCAGCATCCCACTCAACACTGCTGTCACACGGCTTCCCATGCTCCTCCCAGCCTCCTTTTTCTTCTTGGGTCCTCTTCTGACCTCGGTGGTTTTTGCATTACTTTTGGAGGACCATTTTCCATTTTTCCACATTTTTAATTTCATTTATTTATTTTGAGACAGAATCCCACTGTGTAGTTCTTGGTAGAGTGCTGCGGTGTCACAGCTCACAGCAACCTCCAACTCCTGGGCTTAAGCGATTCTCTTGCTTCAGTCTACCAGTACCTGGGACGACAGGTGCCCACCACAACGCTTGGCTATTTTTTTTTTTTTTTTGAGACGGAGCCTCAAGCTATCCCCCTGGGTAGAGTGCCTTGGCATCACGCTCACAGCAACCTCCAACTCCTGGGCTCAAGTGAGTGTCCTGCCTCAGCCTCCCAAGTAGCTGGGACCACAGGCGCCCGCCACAACACCTGGCCATTTTTTGGTTGCAGCCATCATTGTTGTTTGGCGGGCCCGGGCTGGGGATTCGAACCCGCCACCTTAGGTGTATGTGGTTGGCGCCTTAGCCTCTTGAGCCACAGGCGCCAAGCCTTGGCTATTTTATTTGTCGTTGCAGTTATCATTGTTGTTTAGATGGCCCAGGTGGGGTTCCAACCCTTCAGCCTCAGTGTACATGGCTGGCACCGTAACCGCTGTGTTATGGGTGCTGAGCCGTTTTTCCATCTTTTATTAAAGGTCACAACCCCAGGGGTAGGATAGAGGATTGTTTAAGGGGAAGGGAGTAAAGTCCTTATACCACTTTGACCAGCCCTCATTTCATTAGTTCTTCAGTTTCTGGAAGAGTGCAATACCTCTAACTGACAGGGTCCTGGGCTACAGTGCAGATGTCTAGACTCCTCTCCAGAGAAATGCCAGAATGAAAGGCCCAAGCGACTGACACCTCACACAGCCTAACTTGCCACCTGTTCCAGAAAACCCTCTATCATCCCTGCAGGAGACCACGTGTTCCTAGGGACAGAAAACTCATTGCAACTCATAACCTCTCTGGCACTCTGATCCCTTGGGCAGTCCTACTGATTAAAAGGAAAGAAAATCTTTTTTTTGGAGACAGAGTCTCACTTTGTGAGAGAAAATAAAACATTGAAACTACATTTTAAGTCCCTTTCTAGCTCTTCCCAGTTCTCTCCGGAGATAAACTTTTAAAGAATAGATTGATTTATTTATTATTTTATTTTATTTTTTGAGACAGAGTCTCTCTATGCCACCCTTGGTAGAGTACCGTGGCATCATAGCTCATAGCGACCTCAAACTCTTGGGCTCAAGTGATCCTCTTGCCTCAGCCTCCCAAGTAGCTGGGACTACAGATGCCCACCACCATGCCCAGCTATTTTTTAGAGATGGGGTCTCACTCTTGCTCAGGCTGGTCTCGAACTCCTAAGTTTAGGCAATCCCCCCACCTTGGCCTCTCAGAGCGCCAGGATTATAGGGGCGAGCCACTATACCCAGCCATAAACAAAATCTTTTTCATGTTCTTATAACAGGCACTATTGGGCATCTTCCCTATATCAGGCACTTTGCTGGGCACTGTTCAGAATGGTCTACTGCAGTGGTTCCCAACCTTCCTAATGCCACAAACCTTTAATACAGTCCAAAGGCATCACTACCCACAAGTTGAGAACCACTGGCTACTGAATGTTATTCTGACCCTGCAAATTTGGTTCTATTATCCTCATTTTAGAGATGAGAACGCTGACAGGAGTGTTTGAGTAACTTGTCTAAGGTCTCAAGGCTAGTCATTGACACTGCTGGTATATGGGATTAGAACCCTAGCCTGGGCTTTGCCCACTACATGAGAATTACTTGACCTTGGCCTTATTAATATTTTGGGCTGGATGATTCTTTGTTGTGGGGGTTGCCGGGTAGCCACAGCAGCCCTAGCTAGATATCCCCTAGATACCAGTGGCACCCAACTCTCTGGTAGCAATAACCAAAATTATTAATATCTTTAGACATTGCTAAATGTCCTCTCATGGGGAGGGGGGAACCATTCCTGATTAATTATCTGTTCTACATCTCATGTTATCTTTCTTTTTTGAGCTAAAATATTTTCCTTTTATCCACTGGCCTTGGGTCTTCCCACTGAAGCCACAGAAAACATCTACTTTGTCTTTATATCCACAGGTCTTTCACATAATGTCAAGGGTGTTCCTTGGCTCCAATTCTCTTCTCCAGATCAAACTCCAAAGTTCCTCCATCTTCTCCCAATACACTGTGGTTTCCAGGCCCTCAACTATGCTGATTGCTAACTACCGATGAGCACCAATTATAGAGAGAATTGGGCTAGACAAAAGAAAAAACTTTCTTTTTTACATCTCCTTTTCTACTCCATTGGAAGCAACCCAGGTCAGCTACCATGTCCTTTGTAAAGCCCTTGCTATCTCTACTATGTGAGTGGTGTTTCTTCCTTTGGTTCCCATCACCCACCTTTCCACCTTAAACCCTCATCATTTGTTTATTCTGTCTCTCTGTCCAGGCTTTTATCTTCTGTGGGTCTAATTTGCTATCACATCCCTTTTACTACCTAGTGGAAGGCCCAACACATAGCGGGGCTCTCACTAAAAGTTTGATGAATGAATGAGTCCACGGTGATAGCACTTATGTGCTGGGTCACACTTGTAATCCCAGCAACTCAGGAGGCTGAAGTGGGAAGATGGCTTGAGCCCAAGAATTTGAGAACAGCCTGGGCAACACAGTGAGATCCTTTCTCTAAAATAATAATAATAGCACATAATGAAGGTTGGGCTTACAGAGGCGAAGTGGTTTGAAAAGATATAAAGCATACACATATAAATGGCTGTATTTTCTTTCCTCTCTATCTTCCATCTCAGCCCTTTCTCCTCCCAGCCAGACCAGCAGATTGGCAGAGAAAATTGACTAAAATGTATCTGAGGAATGGGGAACTAAGTAAAGAGGGAATCTTCCAGATTATTTTTTTTCCATTCTCTAGTCTGGGTAGCTTTATCCAGTGAGTGTTAGTTTTTGGATTGCCAGTGTTAGAATCTAACAGGAGCAGTCTTCCCCCCTCTCTCTCTCCTTGCCCTCCGAGTTACTTCCAAGGCTACTTATTAGGGAAATTCAATTCTCCCAAGAAACTACTGCCTGGAAAAATACCTTGCAGCATATGTGGTGAACAAGGAGTGCATTAATGGGAGAAGGTAAACAGTGGCAGGCATCATCGGTGCTGGAGGCTGGTACCAAAGGCACGTTGTTGTGCCTGGCTGGAGGTTCCCCTCCACCCCCACCCTGACAGAGCCTGGGAGGACGGCAGAATCAATGGGCTATTGCTTCCCGGGGATTCTAGGTTTGGCTGTCCTTCTGGGCCTTTGCTAAGTGCCAGGGTCACCTTCAAGTCCAGCTCCCTCCATGAATAGAGCCTAGTAGTGTTTGGAGAACAAGAGAAGGCGACGAAGTCATAGGATACACAGCCCCTGTTCTCAAGGAGCTCTCAGTCGGATGGGAAGACCCACTTTCCCTTAGGTAATTAGGGAAGAGAGACCCCCCAGAAAGAAAACTCAGTAATGCTTGTAGTCAAGCATAAACATTTGCAGGGAAGAAACCAGCTCCAAGGTGGACATAAGGACCTGGCAAAGGTTAGAGAAGGGGCATGAGTGGGGGCAGAGGACAACCCTTCCCAACCAGTATGGAAGGGATTGTGCTGTTTCCTCCAGGACAGAAACAGTAAGGTGTGTGTGGAGGGGCAGGGTGTGTGGCTGCACTTGGAGTAATGCTCCATAGGAATGGAGAGGCAAGAGAGCTGTATAGAACTAGGCATCTCTAGCCCGCAGGGGAAGCCCACATTCTTCTCTGATCCAAGGTCAAGGAATATGACTTTGTGGTTTGGAAAGAGGTAAGATCATAAAGTGCTGAGGCCTTGTGGACAGAGAGCTGAGCCCATGTCACAGGCCAACCCACTAAGTGACAGAGCAGGTGCCTCTGGCCCTGTGTCTTGGAACTCAGAGCCAGTGCTTGACTTGGGAGAAGAGAACCAGGATGGTTGTGCTGGATCACCCTCGGGCCAAGCCAGTGTCTGGCTGTGTCCCCAGCTCCATCTCAACCCTCCATGCCCCCACTTCCAACCCCGTCCCCCCAGGCTACAGGTCATTTCATTCACCAGGGGCAAGAGGATGGCAAAAACACCATCCGTGGATGTTTTCTGTGGCCACAAAAATGAACTTAACATGCATCGCGCTACCTCTCCCTCATCAAAATAAAGAGGAATCTGACAGATTGGCGCCACAGGCTGCATCTAACAAAATGGAATTTAACAGGGATAAATGTCAGGTCTGAACTTGGGTTTAAAAATTCATCTGCATGAGCACAGAACGATGGAGGCAGGGCTCAGAAGCGGCATGTGTGGGAAGCTCTGGGGTCTTAGGGATGGTATTATTCAAGGAAGCAGCAAAAATGAACATTCGCCCTCCGTCTTTAGGAATGTTTACAGTGTGCTGGGCACAGCCTCGGGCTCCCATCTCTGCTGCCTGCCATGCCCCTGCTTGCCCAGAGGCCCCCGTACTTGCTGTCCCGTCTGCCTGGAATGCTTTTTCCTGCCCCTCACCCGACTCCTATACTGCTCCTTTGCACCCTTCAGAGTGGGGCTCAAACGTCATTTCTGCGCATAAGGCTTCCTTAGCCCCGAAGCCCCCAGGCAGGTTTGCCTGTCACTCTCTTCCACAGCATCTTATTCCTTGATTCTGTAATAGTATCCAGCACAGTTAGAAAGGATGTATAATGTTTATTTGTGCATTTCTGTAAATCCTGTCAGTATAGGGGCCTTTTTGTTTTGCTCATGCAGCAAACCCCACAGAGACGCAGAGTAAGGGCTCTATAAATATTTGTTGAGCAAATGAAGGGCATGGGTTTAGGGAGCCCATGAGAGCTGTCCATACCTGAGAGATGGGCTGTCCTCTGTATGATCTTGTATTTCAGAGCTGAGACCAATTTATTTAGCAAACGCTGACATAGCACTTACTACATACCAGGTACTGCTCTAAGCATTTTCTAAATATTAATTCAATTAGTCCTCCTAGCATCCCTAGAAGGTAGGTATTGTCTCTATTTTGCAATAAGAAAATGGAGGCCCAGAGAGGCTAAGTAACCTGGACCAAGGTAACACAGCCTATAAAGGGCAGAGCCAGATTTTGAAGCAGAAGTCCACCTTCTCAAGCACTTCAGTATGAGACCAGTGTGTGGAGGCTTCTGGGAGTCTCCTCTGTGAATCAACAGATGACAGCCTTTGGTTGGGGTTATCAGATGCAAAGGGCAGACTCCAGAGACCTGGTGAGCCAATGTGCTGGGAGGTACCCCAGCATGGGCTCTAAGGCCTGTCTCACCTTATGCCTCATCTGAGGCTGCCATAAGGATAAAATAGATTAATGGAAATGAAGATGCTTTTAAAAAGTTTGAACGTGCTGCCTGAATACAACATCTTATTACCGTTCCTAAGGCCGTCCAGGACTGGAATATCAATAAGTCCTTCTAGTCACACTGAAGGTAGAGGGACAGTCAGGCAGAAAGATGGTTTATGCTAAATCAATCCATCACTTCCCTCCAGGCCCTGACTACCTTCCATTCCTGACTTCTTCCCACCCCCACTTCAGAATCCCTCCCCCACTCCAGGAGGTGGGAGGAGAGAAAAAAAGCAAAAAGAAAGCAGAGAGCCAGCCAGCCCAAGGAAGGACAGGCCGCTTAAAACAACAACCATCTCCTCCTTATTTATGAGATTTGGTCTGCGCTTGGGAGTTTTGGGATTAACCCCAAATCCTCTGGCCCGTCCTGCAGTGGCTTAGCACCGGGTTTGTTTTCCAGGCAGATTGCCTCAGTCTGCCCTGGAATTTTTCCGGCCCTGAGCCCAGTGCAGCCGGGAAGAGGAGTTTGGGGCAAGGAGAGCTAGTAGCATCCATCCTGTGGAATGAAAGGTCTTAGGGGTCCCTGTGTCATTTGCCAGAGGAGGCAGGAAGGCAGCTCAGCTTTCACTCCTCCCCAGAGCAGGCAGCTGCATCAGCCAGCAGCGGCATCCAGCCTCCACACTCACTCCAATTGTTTGTTTTCCAGCCCAGGAGTGCTGCAGGAGCTGCGGTGTGGCAGGCAGAGATAAGGTCTCCCCCAGAGGCAGGCAGCAAGCAGGGCTGAGATTCAAGATGGGTGTGGATGGGGACATATGGGAGACATTTCCTCTCTGAAGACAACAGATAACACCAGGGAGGACAGAGAGAGGGGTGGAGGTAGTTACTAAAGCCCCGGGGAAGTAAAAAAGGAGGGTAAACTATATTGAAGAAAAAGATAACCAGAAAAGGTAGAAAAAAAAAGGAAAGAAAAAAAGAGAGAGAGATGTTTTCAACCTCCTGGAAAGCAAAATAGAGGAAATGGCTTTATCCCTAAATTACACTAGGAAGTATTACATTAGCCCCTAGGATGAAGGGACGCCCTACTTAACTTTTAACACTGGTGTGATTTACACAGTGAAATGCCTTCTTTAAAAGTTGGAGGGACACTGGAGATGGGGGGCGGGATTAGCCCTGAATGCAGTCAGGGAAGGGGGCCAAAATACCTCTAAAAGGCCCCTCTAAGTAGGCTCTGATTGTCTAAGAGCAAGGGCACAGACAGAGAAGTGAAACAGCTCCCCCAGACTGGGAGGAAGGTGGCAGAATGGACATCTATTGAGCCCAGCCCTGTGTGTCAAGCCCAGGACTGGGCGCTCTGCAGACTTTATCCCACTTGTAATTCACACTCCAGCCCTCCAGGTTGGTGCTCTCTCTCTCTTTCACAAGTGAGTAATTTGAGAGTTGTACAAGGCTCTTTTAACTGAATGGGTAATTAAGCAACAGAATTAGGACTTGAACTCACGTCTGTCACATAACGCCCATGATCTTTCTACCAGGCTCCTTCTTGGGAAAAGGCTGCAGGAAGAGGCCTGCTGGTGGTAGAGGAGGAGACTATGGTTTGTTTAGTGGAGAGAACAGTAAACCTCAAAGACCAAAGTCAAACATCTATAACTGACAAGTAGAAAATGTCTTGGGACCTTGGACAAATAATTTCTGTATCGTAGTCTCAGTTTCCCATCTTACAAAGTGGAGGGCTAGGTGCTCTCTAAACCTTCTACTCTAAGCATATAATGCTTAGGTGGGAACCTGCTTTGCATATACTGCAGAAGCCTTATTTCCTACTTCTGGTATTATGTAATCTGGGCATAAACTCTAGGTGTAAATAAAATGGAGGTCAAGACTAGAAAATTATGATGACTGGTCAATTAATAATTAATCAAACCAGATAAAGAAACAATTATGTATTAAGCCTACCATGTGCCTGGTGTAGTGTTTAACTGACCATCTTAAGCTTCAAGGAATATGTAGGGTAATTGGAAATCTGCACCCAGAAAGGAGATCAACTGTGATCAGAAATTGCTAATACTTCATAGAAAAGCTAGGTATGCCACGCGCGTTTCAGCCCAGCCTCTTCCATGTAGGGAAGAGAAAGAAAGATTTATGTGGGTCAATGTCAAGGTTGCTCACAACTATGTGATCCGTGTTTTGACTGCTATGCTTTGCCCCCCTTGGATGCTGGCTGCCTCTGACATGCTGCTGAAGTCAGAGTTGGTTGCCTCTGACTGTGGTTGGAGGTCTCCAGGGGAATCTGGCACAGCTCAAACAAGACCAGTCGGGTGGGAGAAACAGACAAGGAGTGACAATTCACAGTGACAAGTGTGAGCATGGGGAAAGCAGACAGCACTGTGCCTCACTTAGAAGGGTAAATAACCTGACATAGAAGGGAAAGCCCTGACATCAGGACCAGCAGTAAAGACCAGTAGAGGGGGAGGGTCCTCCCTGCAAGGGGGTGAGAATATCCAGGGGCTTGTTCTAGGGATTGCAAATAAATACTTGAGTGGGCTGGAGGGTACAGCACTGGGGAGTTATAGGAAGAGATAGTACTGAAGTTGTGGGCAAAGCCACATCCGAAGGGTCTTGTAAGTGATCAAGGCGTCTTACACTGTTCTTTAACGGAGCAGCTGCTCCTCCTGCTCAGAACAGCCCTCCTGTGACAATCCTCTCTCCTGCCTCTCTTTTCAGGGTTTTCTGCAGCCCAGGGTTAACTCCCCTCTGCTTGGCCTGGTCAAATCCTGCCCTTCCTTTGTGGTCCCTGTTCAGATTCCCTTTCCTCCAAAAAGGCTTCTTAAACTACCTCATTCTACTCATTCACCCAACAAATGTGTATCGAGTTCCTCCAGTGGGCCAGGCACTGTGCTAGGCACTGGTGGTGAACAAGCGGGTGTGTGCCTCCCCAGGCAGCCTGCGGGGACAATGGTGTAGGGCCCTCCTGCGACTTCCTCAATGTGCCCAGCCAAGTGAGGCTCTCAAGGACATGGCCATAACACAGTTTCCTCCCTCCCAGAAAGCTTTTCTTCATCCCTACATTTTGGGGTGGCTGGCAGCCTGCACTCAGGGGTGCTCAGCCCATAGTTCAGGGTTGTCAGGCTTTCCAGCAACAGTAAAGTAAGTGGAACGTTCTCCTGGCTGGCACTCATCCCTTCCCTGGTCCTCCCCATTCCAGCCCAACCCCTCTGCAGAGAAGATGGAAGCTCCAGCAGAACCTTTGGCCTCAGGATGAAAAAAGAGAACGGAAAAGGCAATTGGGAGGGGAGGAAATGCCTGGGCTTCATGCCAGCTCCAAATGCTGTGGGCCAAGCTGGGGTCGAGGTCCTCTGCTCCAGAATGTGATAAGGGCTTGCCCTGGGCATAGTGGGAGGCTCCTCCCCAAGCCACTGGCTCCTCGCTCTGGACAGAGCTATGCTGCCAGCTCCTCCTGAGCCTTCCTCACAGTGCACGGGTGCCCCATGGTGGACAGAAAGCAGGCCATAGTCTCTCTCCTCCTGAAGGTTTGTGTCCGATAGAGAGGGCTCCGAAACCTTTGTCCCCATGGTGTGTTGTTCTTGCCCTTGCACAGGGTAAGCCTTGGGCTCCATGGTCCAAGAATCCTGCACTAGAACCCTTTCTTTAACATGTGACCTTGGATTGCTTGCCTGGCTTTCTGGGTGTCTGCCTGACAGTGGATTACACTCCTTATCAGAGCAGGCTGATCCTGTGTCAGGTCAACCCTCGCCCTGGTGTCATCCTCCTCCAAATCAGGCATAGACTCAACCCCTTCTGGTGGGTGCATCCCAGTGAAATCTTAAGGCCAGAAACAGACTTTTCTGAGATTAGTATATGTGCCCAGATAGGGATTGGGACACCATGTGTATTCTGCCACCCTGAGGAGTGTGGTATTCTGACCAACAACAGGCTCCTGCCCTGCCCACAGCTCACTGTTCCAAGAGATGGTCCCCTGCTCTAGGCTGAAAAGCCATAGAGGCTGGGGTACAGATGTGGTGGAAGGCTGGAGGAAGAATGGGGTTCTCCCACGCTGAGGCACAGCCCTGGAATGCTGTGGAATATGGCAGCATCCATTTTTTAATTTTATTTTGTTTATTTCCTGAATAAACAAAAGGCCGTGTGCAGCTGCTGGAAGAAGATGGGTGTTAACCCTCCAGGAGCCCCCGGGTGAACAGTCCTGTCTCTTTTTTCCAGTCCCTAGGCCCTTTGCTTGTCCCTCAGCTCCTAGGGCATGAACTGCCCCAGTAGACACTGCCAAGGTCCTACCAAGGTGGCTAAGCTGGAGCATGAGAGAGAAATGCTGTAGGAAACAGGCAGCTCCAGCAAGCAGTGACCAAGCCTGGGAACTGTTGGGAGGAAGCAGGGTTAGTGATAAGGAGAGGTTGGAGGGCTCAAAGGGTAAGGAACAGTCAGGCAGGCAGGGGGAGTGGGCTGGGGCCATGCTGCCCACCAGAGGTGAACGCTGGGGCCTTCCCTGAGATCCTTGAGCTGGGTGGTGGGTCGGGAGCTTTACATTTCATTTCACTTTCATGACGTATTCTCATGTCAGCAAGGATGCTTACCACTTTTATACTGAACCAATGTTAAGAGTTTGAGTAACTTGCTTAAAGTCCCAAGGCTAAAGGGGGGTTGAATGCGTTTATCACACTTGGAATGGCTCCCTGAGCCCCTGTCAGCAGCTCAGCGGAGGGAGAGGAGCCTGGATCGAAGGAGACAGGAGAACTTGAGCTCCAGAATTTTAGGATCTTAGGAGCGAAATCAGAGTCCCCTGTACCAGAGCTCTGCCTCCAGGAGAAATCAGGTTTCAGCCACAAGAATTCCTTAATTAGGTAGTCAATCAATTTTGAGAGGAAATTAGAGAACCAAGAAATCTTTCTCCCCTCTCCTGCCTCCCTTCCTCCCTCCCTCCCTTCCTGCCTCCCTTCTGGTTTTCCTTCCTGCTTCCTTCCTTACCTCCCTCTTTCCCTCCCTCCCTCTGACATTATTTATGGAGCAATTACAACCTGTTAGGCATGATGTTACCTCTGAAGGACAAACGTGAATGAGAGCCAACCCCTGCCCTTGGGAAATTTCAGGAAACTGAGGCAGCTCTTTACATCTCCCCTCCCTCAGTATAGTTTTTTCCTACCTGTCTTTAATTCTTCACTTCCGAGTTCACTGTCAGGCCCCATAAACCTCCTGCTTCTCCAGCCCCAGCTCCCTCTGTTTTGAAAGATAGAGGGTCAAGCTGCTACCAAGCCCCTCCCCCTAAAGCTGCAGTAGAGTGGGCAGTGACACCACAAACCAAAAAGGCCTTTAAAAGCCTTGAGCGTATGGGCTTCTCTCATACATCTGGACACAGCTGGACCTGGGTCATAAGTCACGCTGACTTCCAATTCTAGAACAAATGAACAGTTTCTTGGCTTCCAGCCTCTCTCTCTAGCAGCTGCTGACCTGACCGTCTCAAGTGACTCACCACACCCCATTCCTCTCTGCTGCATCGCCAAGCAACGCTCACAGCACCATCTCCCACATGGGCCAGGCTCAAAGTGGGTTGCCACCAAATAAACTCAGTCCAGCAACCAAAACATATTTCAAAACAACTCAAGTTATCTATACCCATTCTCCAGTACTACGATGAAGATGGGATAGATCAGAACAATACTTCTCATGAGCCTATTTTTCCTCTGATTTATTTCTGTACATGTCAAATCTGATTCTGTACTTCTCCTTTCCCAAACTCTCACCTCCCAAATTCTTCTGCCGTCTCTAACTGCACACCCTTTCTCTTTCTTTTCTTCCCTTTCCTCCTGCTTCTGCAACATATAACCCCAATACACAATCTGACAGGGCAAGACCCTTCCTGGACACAGGGGAGAGAAAAAAGATGACTGGGTAAAAGCCAGTATCCTCCTTCCTAGGAAGGGGAAAGGGGAAAGACCAGAAACACTCATACAGTAATACTTTCTTTTCCCCATCACAGTAGCTGTCACCCAGGGAGCCCTTCCAGATCACAGCAAGCCCCAGATGGGAAGAACAATTTTGGGCCAAGTGACCATATTTTGTTGACTATTGTGACTAATCTTGATCCTAAATATTTTATTTCAATTCCAAACTACAATGGTCTACCATTAGACAATTGTCCCAATCTTGAGTTGGGAAAGTAGAGTCGCCATGTCTGTGAGCCACTATTCCTCTTAGCAACCCTAGTATATTCCGCCTGTATTAAATTCTTACTGTAATGCTGTTGATTTCATTAGTGCCCACTTTGATTACCTAGAGACTGTAGGTTCTTGAAGATCCCAAACTGTGTCTATTTTAATTTTGTCCTAAGCTTTGAGAATAAGTCTATAGTAGTTAGCTAATGCTGCACAACAATCACCTCAAATATTAATGACTTAAAACAATAATAATTGTTAATTATCTCTCATTGCTTCTGTGGGTTAGGAATCTGGGATGGTTTGGCTGGGTTGTTCTGGTTTGGGTGCTCTTAGGAGGTTGGAGTACAAATGTCACCCAAGAATACAGGGTCTGAAAGATTGCCTGGGGCTGGAGAAGCCACTTCCTAAGTTACTGTCAGGGCCTGGGACTGGCCCAGGTCTTGGGCCCAGCTTAGGTAGGTTCCAGATGTAGACCACTAAGCTACCTTGCTCAGGAATAGTTTCTCTTAGGTTTCTGAGGGCTATCTACTTTAGCTGGAGAGAGAGTGTATGTGTCTTAGAGAGAATAAAGCAGTCTTCTTAGAAAGATAGATCTTAGTCTTTAGCAGAGCTTGGTGATCTTCAGAGACACCATGCTGGCATTCTGCAGGCAGAAGAGGAGACAGAGTCAGAGTAAGCGTGTCCATGATAGAATGCACATGCTCTTGACTGCCTTCTTCTCCAGCCTAATACAATGCCTCTCAACGCCACAGGTATAGAGACTGCCAATTCAGCAATGCTCTTATCTCTCGAGCTCTCTCATGCTTGTTAAGAGAGCTAAATCCCTCTCCATGCCCTTTTCGCCAAGGTGTTCCATTATTGAGTTTATACAGGTATTTCTTATAACTCTCACTCCTCCTAGCCATAGGCTATACGGGCTGCTACAACTTACCTACTCACACACCTACTTAGTTGGTACTGGTCGTTGGTAGAAGACCTCAGGTCCTCTTCAAGTGGGTCTCTCTGAGTGCCATGAGCTTCCTTAAAACATGGCTGGGTTCCAAAGTTGAACCTCTTGAGTTAGAAAGCCAGGCAGAAGCTAAACTCTTTTTTTTAATGACCTAAACTTTAGAAGTCACCTTGGTATCACTTCTTCTGTGCTCTAACTGTCAAAGCAATACCAAACCCCCACCAATTATAAGAGGAGGGAATGTAAACCTCCTCCTCTCAGTGGAAGAAATATCAGTCAGAAGTAAGAAGAGCAGGAGGCGATAGGTTAGAAATGTAGATGTAGAATATAAATGTCTTAACACAATAACTAAGAAAAAGACATGAAGGCTATGTTAACCAGTTGGATGAAAGTATTTCAAATTGTATAGAGAAATAGTACACTGTACCCCATGATAGTATTAATGTATACTGCTATGATTTAATAGAAAAAAAAAAAGAAAATTCCGAAAAAGAAATGTAGATGTAGTCACTTTGGAAAATATAGAGCGCCACAGATCTCTATTTGGGTTTGTAACAAATGCTAATTGGTGAACTTAGTATTAACTGACACCTGAAACTGAAACTGCCAAAATAATACAAAGGTCCCAATTTGTCACCCTTCCCTATATCTACTCCCTTTGCCATGAAACTTATAGTGACTTCCTACTCTGACTCTGGCCCCAGCCACTTGACTTGCCTCTATCAGTGAGGTATTAGCAGATGTGAGCCAAGCAGAGGCTTTAAAAAGTTCTTGCACATTTCTTCTTGAGTTCTTGATTGTCTGGCACATCTGCTTTTGCCATGAAAACATGTCTTGGTTAGCCTCTTGGAGGATATGAGACACAAGGGGGAGGAGCTGACTCACCTGTGGTCCCAGCCAACAGATGACCCATAGATGTGTGAGTAAGACCAAGGGAGGTGAGAACTACCCAGAAAACTACAGGTTTGTGACTTAAATAAACATTTATGGGTTTTTGTTTTGTTTTGTTTTTGCAGTTTTGGGCTGGGGCCAGGTTTGAACCTGCTATGTCTGGTATATAGGGCCGGTGCCCTACTCCTTTGAGCCATAGGCGCCACCCAACATTTATGTTTTTAAGCTCCTGAGGGTGGGGGTTGGTCAGTTATGGTGGGTTTTGAGGCAATAAAGAACTGATACAGCCCTCTCTTCATACTAACATGGGAAGTGCTCACAAGCTGGGAGGCAGGCACCAATGTTCTAGTTCTAGCTCAGCATCTGTGGTGGATAGAATAATGGTCCCCATAGCTGTCTGCATCTTGATCCCCCAAACCTGTAAATATATTACCTTACATGGCAAAAGTGGCTTTGCAGATGTGATTAATGATTCTGAGATGGAGAAGTTGTCTTCGATTACTCAGGTGGACCCAACGTAATCACCAGTGTCTTAATGAGAAGGAGGCAAGAGAGTCAAAGTCAGAGAGGACATGTGATGATGGAGGAAGGGGCCATAAACCAAGAAATACAGGCAGCCTTTAAAAGCTAGAAAAAGCAAGGAAACAGATTCTCCCCTGGAGCCTGCAGAAAACATGCAGTTCTGCTGAAACCTAGATTTTTTATTGTAAGACACATTTTGGATTTCTGACCTCCAGAATTATAAGAAAATAAATCTGTATTGTTTTAAGCCACTAAGCTTGTGGTAATTTGTTATAGCAGCCATAAAAATCTAATATAGTTACCTAACAACTCTATGATCTAGAAGCAGTCAGTCAGCACTGTGGTAGAATAAAGACGGCAAAAGATCTTTGCTATTCTTTCTTTTGAGATCTGGGTTGGCCCTAGTGACTTGTTTGACCAATGAAATGTGGCAAACTTTCTGAAATTTTCAAAGCTTGTAATAAGAAAACTTGTAGCCTCCTCCCAGGTCTTCTGGGCCTCTTACTACCCTGAAACTGCCATGCTGGAGTAAGCACTCTGGCCAACAGTCTCTGCTGAGCCCAGCCTTCTAGCCATCACCACCAAGGTGTTAGACATGTGGGTAAAGCTGTCTTGCACCCTCCTGATCAGCCCTTTACCAGGTGAACATTGAAGTGACCTCAGACAAAAACTAGGGTGACCAGACATCCGCTTTTGGTGGGACAGTCCCACTTTTGAACAATTTGTCCTGTGTCCCGTGGCGTTTTTAAAAAGTCCCAATTTTTGGAAAGAATGCATGAACAGGCAGGAGAACAGGAAGGGAATATACTATTTTCTGCTGCCATGTGGCTATTTCACCAGAATATGAGTTTTATATTATTTTTGTTAATTTTATAATGTTAAACTGTAATAATAACAAATAATTGTTGAGAAGTGACTATCGAGACCTGCTTATCAAAGTTTGCATTGCTGTCAGGCCCTGCCCTGCCCCATCTCCTTCCCCCCCCCCCGCACTCCCCCACCGCCATGTTGTCCTGCTTTACCAATGTTAAAATCTGGTCACCCTAGCAAAAAACGCATGGAAAAGAAGAAATATCCAGTTGAGCCCTGCCTCAATTTCTGACCCATAAACATCTCAAGATATAATAACATGGTTGTTGTTTTAAGTCACTAGCTTTGGGGGTAGTTATGCAGCAATAGCTAGCTAGCACAGTATAATAATACTTACTTGCCTCCTTTATGGGGTAGTTGAAGTTGTTAGTGAAATTTCTTGGGTAAACAAACTCTGAAAGTGAAAAGTTAAATTCTCATCACACAGGTACAGAACAACTGGTATAAAGGAAGACAGAAAAAGCCCCGAGACTAAGTGGTGTTGAGGACAAGACACTATAAAAGTGAGATAACTGAGGCTCAGTATGGACTGAATTGTGCCTCCCCCACCAAATTCATATGTTGAATCCCTAACTCCCAATGTGACTGTATTTATTTGGTGATAGAGCTTTTAGGAGGTAAATAAGTTTAAATGTGTTCAGAGGGTTAAGTCCTAATTCAATAGCATTTGTGGCCTTATAAGAAGAATAAGAGAGAAATCTCTCCACATGTATATTCCAGGGAAAAACCATGTGAGCACACAGCAGAAAGACAGGGAGAGAGCCCTCACCAGAACTTGACTATGCCAAGCTCTTGATCTCTAACTTCTAGTCTTTATAATCTCAAGAGCTGTGAGAAAGTAAATATCTGTTGTTTAAGCCATCCAGGCTATGGTAGTTTGCTATGGCAGCCTGAGCTTATTAAGACAGAATGATTATCTAAGTCCCATTGGTGGTAAGGGGTCCTCAGGGCTTGAGGTAGTTTGCTTTCCTACTGACTCCTGGCCCATAGTTTTTTCTGCTTTCTCCACTGTCTCTGAGAGGATACACATCCTCCCTACCCTTGTTCTCTGGGCATCTTGTGGGCAGGTTTTTTTGACTAAGCTGGTAAGTGGTACATGCAATAAGGGACAATTGGAGAAGTTAGTCTTATTTTAAGCCAGGCCTGCCTCCTAAGCAGCTAGTTACCTTCACTCAATCTTTCTTTCTTTTTTTCCTCTATAAAACTTATTATTTTTTTGGCTTGGCACCCACAGCACAGTGGTTACAGCACCAGCCACATACACTGAAGTTGGCAGGTTCAAACCCAGCCTGGGCCAGATAACCAACAATGACAACTGCAACAAACAATAGCTGGGCATTATGGTGGGCGCCTGTGGTCCCAGCTACTTGGGAGGCTGAGGCAAGAGAATTACTTGAGCCCAAGAGTTTGAGGTTGCTGAGAGCTGTGACGCCACAGCACTCTACCAAGGGCAACATAGTGAGACTCTTGACTTAAAAAAAATATATATTTTTTTTAATATACATCTTTTATTGTTTTCTTTAATATATTTTTTTCTTCTTCATTCAATTCTTTTTCTCCTCTATCCAGAGTAGTGACCTACTCCTGAGTAGTGACTTTGTGTGTGTGTTGCATGGATTAATATGAGGATGCGTACATTTAGGTTACATTGTTAGCATTTGTAAGGTAAAGACTGAGTTGTAGTTGTGTTCTTCACTCTGGAAATGTGCCACCTATCACTACATTACGCCTGTTAGGTGGGAACTTACCAAGCCCCCCTCCCCTCCCCCTTCTTGAATTTAATTATGTTTTTCTCTCATGTAGGTGTGTAGTTGTTAATCTACTAGTTTCAGCTTAGTTTTGGGAACATGGAATGTTTGCTTTTCCATTCCTGAAATACTTTACTAAGAAGAGTGTTCCAAATCCATCCAGGTAAATACAAAAGATATAAAGTCCCCATCTTTTTAATGGCTGAAAAGTATTTCATGGTTATATACATACCACAATTTATTAATCCACCCATGGGTTGATGGGCACTTGGATGGTTTCCACATCTAAATGTCCTTATGGTAAAATGATTATTATTCTCTTCTGGATAGATACCTACTAATGGGATTTGGGGATCAAATAGAAGATCTACTTTTAGCTCTTAGAGGATTCTCCATATTTCTTTCTCACCAACAGTGTATAAGTGTTCTGTCACCCACCAGCATCTGCAGCAACTTCCTGCCCCCACCACATCCAGAAGCTGATGTATTTTCTTTTTTCCTCACTCAATCTTTCACCTAAATTTCTACCCACTGGAGAGTCACCGAATCTTTCTCAGTCCCTTCAGATCCCTCAGGGAGATCCCAAGAATAAAACTTTGCACAAGTGTTCACACATGGACTGGGCAGACAGCCAAGTTGTCACCTGGGTTTCCACCTGGGGAATAGTATTCCCCTTCCCCTCTCTGCATTGGAGCTGTCATCCAGAACTCTGTCTCACCCGCTTTTTTCCTGGAAGCTAGTGACTTGGGACTTGAGTTTGGTGAGGCTACACAAGGTAGGGAGTGTGGTATAGCAGAGCCCTTGGAATTAGAGAGTCTAGAGTTGGAGTTGGGATGGGACAAGGAGAAGTAATCGAGCTCTCTCCTTTATTTAGAGGAAGTTATTGGTGCAGTCCCAACCTGCCAACTCATTTACTCCAACTTCCCTTTTCCACCAGCTTTTTGTAGCCATGACCTTTGTGTTTGTTTTTGCCAAACATAGGAATAGCATCATCATTTCCAACAAGGGAATTTTCTACTTTTCCCCCAAAGATACCATCTACAATTCCACAACAGATTTTTTCACCTTCCCTCTTTTTATACATTACACTCATAATCTCCGTTGGCTTTCTATATGTTGTGCAACTCTCTGCATTCTCTCTAGGAAATGGTAGAGTGCCGGAGTTAACATGGTGGGTTCTGGAGTCCGATGGACCTAGGTTTAAATCCCAACCTGCCTTTTTAACAGCTGTACAGCCTTAGGTGAGTTATTTAGCTTCTGCAAACCTTGTCTTTTTTTCTGAAAAATTGGAACTAATAATTGTCCTTACCTTAAGGGTTGTTAGGAAAATTACATAAGACAGACCACATTGAGGGCTGGACATAGATCAAATGCTGGAAAATGTTAGACATTGTTATTTAGACTCTCAATGCTTGGTTAGGTTTGGTCATTGCAGAAGTAAATCCTCTTTTGCTTTATCTAGAAGATAAGAAGCTAGGGAAAGGGTGAGATAGGGAGACAGAAATGGATGGCCTGGACTCAAGATGTTTCTTTTTCTCTCTCTCTTTTTTTTTTTAGACAGAGTCTCACTTTGTCCCCCTTGGTAGAATGCCATGGCATCATAGCTCACAGCAACTTCAAACTCTTGGGCTCAAGCAATCCTCTTGCCTCAATGTCCCAAGTAGCTGGGACTATAGGTGCCTGCTACAACACCAGCTGTTTTTTAGAGACAGGGTCTCCCTCTTGCTCAGGCTGGTCTTGAACACCTGAGCTGAGTGAATCCACCTGCTTTAGTCTCCCAGAGTGCTAGGATTACACACATGAGCCACCAAGCCCAGCTCCAGATGTTTCTGTTCTCCATTCTGCTAGGTCAAAGAGGGTGGGCTAAGGAGTTCAGAAATATTCCTGAATTTGACAAGAAAACTCCCAACTATGGATGGTTAGTTATACTCTCTGTTCAGTCCACTCCTTCCAGCCTCAGTCTCCTGCCTCATGGGGTCAGAAGAAATTCTTCAAAGCTTAAAGACACAAGCCACCTTTTGTCTTACTGTGGCACCACCTAGAGAAGAGGCAGAATTAGAGTCTATGCCTGTGTGTGTGCCCATGTTAGTGGGTGTATTTGAAAGCAGAAGGAACCTAGAAAAAGGCAGAGCTGAGTGATGGTGTCAGCTGAGCAAGTCACCCCTACTTCCTGGAAGTCTGACCTGACTCCCTCTACCCAAGGACTAGGGAAGTCCCCAACTTCCCTTGGGGACATCAACAGTGTTTTTATGGTCCAGACAATCTGGAAATACTTCCTCCTTCTGCAACTGAAGTCCCTTCCTTCTGAGATGTTGAGACAGTGAGCTGATAGCCAGAGGTCCCTCTTTTCCTCAGCAAGAATATTTTCCAAGTCTGTGTGTGCAGCCTGTCCCAGTGGGAGGCCCCGATGGCAGAAGCTTCCACAGCTCCACCTCACAAATTAGAAAGGGCACTGTGTGTGTGGGTGTGTGTGCAAAACTCACCAGGCCGCCCTGCAGAGGAGTGGGGTGAGGTAGCTGTCCCAGACATCAAGGCGGCTGGGAACTAAATACACAAAGGTCAACAGAGACCATGTCTGGAGTCTCTGCTGCACCCCCCCCTTCCCAGCAGGCCCCAAACATGCCGCATTCATGACCCATCATACCAAGGAGAACAGAGCCCCAACGGCTGTGAAATTGCAAAACATTTTCCATCCCCAGCCCCTGTGCTGGTAACGTCTCTCTTCATAGCTCCTTCTGCCAGTTTTTCCATATTTGCTCGAGATGAATGAATGACTAGATTCAAGTGGGTTTTTTCCCTTTCTTTTTCAGTGAAATGTTTGGGAAATGACTGTTAGCTCTACAATGACCTTCTTTCTCCTGGTTTGTTGTTTGTTTGTTTGTTTGTTTTTAAAGGGAGTAGGGCTGGAATAATTTTTTCTTCTTTTTAAAGACAATGAAAGCCTCAGGTTTTAGTCTTATATTTTCTTTAAAAGTCCCAGTTTTTTAAAAGCCTGTTAAATCCATACACACATATGATTTCAATGTATAATTTGGTTCATAATCTCAAGTGTTTTGAGAAATGAGACTTTCTTTTTTTAATTTAAGAAATTAAATATTTATTTAATTTGACTTTTTAGTCATTTGGGCTGACAGAATCTTAGTCTCTGCCAATTTAAGGATCAACTTCCCCTCCTTCCTCCAGGGTTATGTCTAATCTATGCGTTAGGTCGGGCTCGAGGTCTCCTACTCAGTGTCACCTGTTTGCAGAAGGGTCCTCTGAGACCTCCAACCCTCCCCACCTCATCCTGGTGAGTGAGGGGCCTAGGCAGAAGAAGAGGCCCTTTGTTCCTGACCTGTGGTCTCTTTAGTTTGATGGTTCTCTCTCTTACTTCCCTGCTACTCGGCAATGACCCTGGGGGCTCCACTGCGTGCTAGAACAAACAGGACTTTATATACTAGGAAATCAATTATTTCCTCCTATGAGTGAGAACATTATTCACTTGCCTAGACATTTCCCACAGCATTTCTTCTCTAAAATGTTGTCCCCTGGAGCTGTCCTGCTATAGAAGGCACAGATCCTCCTGCTCTTAGCTCCCTCTCATCTCCTGGTATTTTGTCCCTCTCTGGGGCTCAGGCTGGTCATTGGGTAAAGAAATGGGTACAGAGCCCACTTCTCCAAAGCTCATCAATGTCTGTGTTCTCTTGTTCTCCCCATCCCACACACCTGAGTTTTAGGAAGTATCGGTCAGCCACGGGCAAGGGAGCCTTACCATCTTCTTCCACCAAATCTTCTATGTAATCTACATTATCTGGTCAAGGCAATGGACAGAAAGTAATTTTTGCCCTGCTGATACAACCTGCCTTAAGGCTTTGGGAAGGCTGGGCAAAAAAGGAGACGGAAATACTGCGGAGAACATAAGTTAGTATTTCAGAAATTTTTTCTGCCTCATCTAAAGACTCACAGCTTTCTAATGTGGTGACCATTTGGTATTTTCTGTGACAGTCCCCAATTAGAGTAATTTTATTCTTTAAAAGGAGATCCCCTGTTAAATCTCTAGCTAAATATGTGTTAAACTGCATCCTCTAGTGGGTCTTTTCATATAGAAACATTGAAAAGTACAAGTGGGGAGATGGTAGGAAGATTCTGAGCTCTGCTGCCAGCCCCTTGTGTGTGAGATGCATCTAGGCAAAGTGGGTGTGGCCCCAAGTTCTCTTGTGCTGACTGCAATAAAGCATTTCTCAGAAACCCCTTCCAGCAGGGCACGGTGGCTCAGGCCTATAATCCCGACACTTGGGAGGCCAAAGTGGGTGGATTGACTAAGCTCACAGGTTCAAGACCAGCCTGAGCCAGAGCGAGACCTCATCTCTAAAAATAGCCAGGTGTTGTGGTGGGCACCTGTAGTCGCAGCTATTTGGGAGACTGAGACAGGAGAATTGCTTAAGCCCAAGAGTTTGAGGTTGATGTGAGCTGTGATGCCACAGCACTCTACCAAGGGCTACAAAGTGAGACTCTGTCTCAAAAATACAATAAAATGAAACGAAATAAATAAAAAAAAAACCCTTCCAGAGTAAGGCTGGGTGCCCTTGAGCGCTTCCAGCTCTTGAGGGACAGAGACTGTGCTCCTGGGTTTCCCCAGCCTGCCGGGGCAGCTGGCCCCTCAGCCTGACAGGTGTGGAATCTTATCTGCCTCACGGAGGCTCCAAAATGGTCACATAAACCAATTACACTGAACTTGGAGTGGTGATGACCAAATCATCCACTCCTTTCACATTTTTGTCCTTGTTCTTATTCCCTAACCCCAAGGGTAGCATCCCTAACTTGCCCGGTACACAGATAGTTTGTCGTCAGGGTTTGGTTTATGTAGTGAGGTGTTCTCAAAGCAGCAAAGGTTAGTCCTGTGTGTCTGGGTCACATTCGAGCCTGACTGTGTGCTGCTCTTCTCACCACACACCCCGCCTCTAAGTCACCCCAGCCACTCCCGAGACGTCAGCTGCTTCTGCCTGCAGATGACCCAGATCTCTGTCTCCAGCCCACATTTCTCATCTAAACTCCATACTTGTATACCACCTGCCCGCTAGACAGTCCCACTTGGATGTCAAATTTGAAATGCCTCAAATTCAACTCGTCCCAATGTGAGCTCATGCACTTCCCCAGTAATCCTGGGCTCCCTTTTATTCCATACCTTGGCGTCCACACTTGTAGTTTCCAGTCTGTGCATGTCCGTGGATTGACTTGGAATGTGGGGGGAAGAGGGGGTGTGTCTGAACCTCCTGAAATCGTGTGCAAGATTTCCTATGTATATTTACACATATGTTTTCCTCCTTCAGGAAATGACTCCTTCAGGGACATTGTCCCTCCTTCAGGGACAATGACTTCTTCAGATCCTGCCTGAGAATCAAAATGATCACTGAGCTACAGAGTCGAGTTCCTGTGTATTTCTCTGGCTTCGTCTCTTGGCAACCTGTCCTACCCCCACCCCTCCTGAATGTATGCTCCATGGGCACCAAACGACTCTTGCTGTTTCTGGAAAGTGACCTTGATATAATGTATGCTGGTCCTGCTACCTGAGGGAATAGTCTACCCTCTTTGCTGGGAACCTTCAGGGGACACCTCCTCTGGGAAGCCTCCCCTGACTGATCCAGGTAGAGCAGATCAACTCCTCCCTAAGGTTCCCACCCCAACATGGCACCTCTCATACTGCAAGGCAGCCTCTGGCACCAGGGGCATTTCTAGAATCCCCTATGTGCCTTTTAATAAAATGCAGATGTGCCAGTCTGCCTCCACCCTAGTGAATCAAGTCTGGGAGGGCGGGAACTGCCAGGGGATTCTGAGCACACCCTGCATGGAAAACCACAATTCTAGGGACTTTCTTAGTGTTCATTTTTCTTTGATGCAATAGATATGAACTCCTTAAGAGTAGGGATATTGTCCTCATCAACTCTCTAATCCCTGTGGAATGTAGGACAGTGCCAAGGAATAATACTATAAGCAAACGCTGACATGATGTTTACAACATGCCAGGCACCGTCCTAAGAGATGTACATGTGTTAGCTCACTCGGTATCCTCACCATTTCCCCATGGGGTACGATATTCATGACATTCGTAGATGAGGAAATGTTTGGTGAATGAATAAATGAATGAATCATACTTTTTAGACAGCCGAATGCTTTACAGATCTCAAAATAGGGTTCATTTCATAACACGACTATGTTTTGAAAAAATTCATATTTTCAGCTGGTAATAATATAGGTTATTAATTATATCCCCAAATATGCCTTTCCTGCCTTCTTGGATTAAAAACTACATTTCCCAGCCTCCCTTGCAGCTGGACGTGGACACTGGAGCAAGCGGCCAGTGGGATACAAGTAGTGGTAGTATTTGCTTCTTCAGCCAAACAACCCCTTCCCTTCCTATCAGCAGGAAGGTTGGTGTGGGGGTGTGCACCTTCCTGGGCCATGCAGACAAGGATTATAGCACCTGATTACTCTATGGAGCAGAATATCACGCTTTTTATAAGAAAAACAAAGTTCTGCTTTGCTTAAAGCATTTTTACTTCAGGTTTATGTCACAGCACATGAATTTATATCTTAACTTATATAGTAACTCATACAGTAACTCTTACTTTCCTGGCCCTTTGTGTTATAAGGCAGAAACATGCATAGGACATGGGACCTATCTTCAGGACAGATAGCTGGAGGACAAACTAAGACAGTGAGAGAGACTCTCAGCCCCCAGAGTTTACGGGCAAGAAATGTCTTGCTCTGTTCTGACCATGTTCAGGGAGACCCAGTTAAGTGGTGGTATAACCAGACCAGGGCTGCCAGAAATTGACCCAAGAAGCCCCAGGATGGTCCAGTCTGAACCAGCTTCTCTCTCATTGTGGGACAGAAGCAGAGAGTGCCACCAGGGAAGGAGGATGGCATTCTTCTTACCCTCTTCCTTCTCTTGGCTATGAACCACAAGACCCAGCCTCCAGTTACTATCTGCTCTCTTAGAATGAAAGTGATCAGGAGAGTAGTTTAAATCATAAAATTATTACTTAAATCATGCAGTTACTGTGAAACACAGGAGGCAGGTGACCCTACCCATTCACAATTACCCCTAAGCTGAATGAGATCACAGAATCCTGCCCCTGATGAAAGTCAGCAGGAAGGGATCCCCAAATCAAACTGCAACCACAGCACTGAGGTGACTCCCACCTTGCTCTCATTTTCAGGGAGTTTCTCCTCCAGAGGCCTTCCCAGAAGTTACATACCACATCTCTTTGAACTCAGACATCCACACTGGACTCAACAGCAAGATTTCCCCTATCCAGTCTGCTAGTCCTAGTTTCCCCAGGCAGCTGTGAGCCTCAAACACTCCAAAATCCCCAAAGGACCAGGCACCCCACTGGGGCACAAGAGATTTAGGACTGCCTGCTTACCTGATAAGTCTTTTTTTTTCTTTTTTTTTTTTATTGAATATTAACTATGTACATTGATACTCTTCTGGGGTACAGTGTGGGGTTTTCACATGCATTCTGAAATACTTCCATCAAACTGGTCAACACAGCCTTCATGTCATTTTCTCAGTTATTGCTTTCCCACTTCCTTTCATAGTCAATTTCCTTATCCTACTCCTAGCTCATGGTAATCACTTATCTGTTTTCTGTCCCTATGGTTTTTGTCATTTCCAGAATGTCTGTCAATAATATAATATAGTATAGTGCCTTTTGTATCTGG
>CAUYTI010106200.1:0-10749 GCA_963575145.1 Galago senegalensis | reverse complement strand
AAAAAAAATTGACTTTCAGTAAACAGTAATCTTTTTTCCCCCTTTTTTTCAGATTTTGGCTGGGGCTGGGTTTGAACCTGCCACCTCCTGCATATGGGGCCGACACCCTACTCTTTTGAGCCACAGGTGCTGCCCTCTTTTTTTTTTTTTTGAGACAGTCTCACTATGTTGCTGGCATCACAGTTCACAGCAACCTCCAATTCTTGGGCTTAAGTGATTCTCTTGCCTCAGCTTCCCAAGTAGCTGGGATTACAGGTGCCCTCCAGGACACCTGGCTATTTTTTTGTTGCAGTTGTTTAGTTGGCCCAGGCTGTGTTCAAACCCGCCACCCCCAGTGTATGTGGCTGGTGCCGTAACCACTGTGCTACAGGCGCTGAGCCAGTAAGCAGTAATCTTTAGAGTACCTATATTCTACCCTAATCTTCATATAAGTAAACACTAATTCACTACAGAGAGGAAAAGAGGTCAATTGAAAGGCTTAGCATAAAAGGCCTGATGCCATAGTCTAGGAGTCCACTTTACACAGTTGGTAAAGCCAAACAGATTCCAAAAATAACACATTTGATGTCAAGATAGGACCAGCAAGCTAAAGTTGAAACATCCTCTGGTAAGCTACTACAATAGAAAATGAGGCCGACCAACAGCCACAGCAACAACTCACCTGCAGAACTCTTCCTGACAAGAAGTTCTGTCTGCAGTAATTATAACTTGCACGCACACTTTCTTTTGTACTTAGCTGCCATCCCTAGATGTGGGAGAAAACCAAACTGAACTTAGTCTTTCACGCCAACTTTGGCAATAAAAACAAGCTGTTAGGTTGTAGACTTACTTACCTTATATGCTTGTAGAAGGGCTAGGTAATCACTGTTTGCAAATGCAAATTCCAGCTTTTTCTGGTTAGCTTCCTCTTTTTTATCCCAGGGAGAGACCTAGAGGAGGAAACCTGGGTTTAAAGGACACATTTTCTCTGAAGTTTCAAATGGCACTTTCTGATTGCTGAAGCCAGATGCCCAGGGAAAGCATTTTGTGTGGAACAAAGTGTAATTAGTGGGTCAGCTGATTAAAGGTAATTATGGTGGAAACTGGCAAGCAAACAGTCTTATTTGTCCTGTAAGTCTGTCTGTCACCCCAAATAAGCATAGGCCAAGTGGCAAGAGTCATCAAAGAGCCACTCATTCTAACATGACAGCTAAAACTTGTAATCCTGCTACATCTGTGGTGTCTTTATTTTACAGATCCTTTTTTTTTTTTGGAGACAAAGTCTCCCTGTGTTGCCCTCGGTAGAGTACCATGGTGTCATAGCTCACAGCAACCTCAAACTCTTGGGCTTAAGTGATTCTCTTGCCTCAGCCTTCCAAGTAGCTGGGACTACAGGTGCCCACCGCAAGGCCCGGTTATTTTTTCTTTCTTTCTTTTTTTTTGTTGTTGTTGTTGTTTAGCAACACCAGCCCTGGTGCATGTGGCTGGTACCCTAACCACTGAGCTACGGGCACCGAGCCTATTTCACAGATTCTTATTCATCTTTGATGTCTGAATCTCCCTAGTCTTTACCTGTAACTAATGTTTTCCTCCTATTTATTTATATTTATTTGTTTATTTATTTTTGAGACAGTCTCATTTTATTGTCCTTGGTAGAGTACCCTGGCATCATAGCTCATAGCAACCTCAAACTCTTGGGCTCAAGCAATTCTCTTGCCTCAGCCTCCCGAGTAGGTGCAACGTTTGACTACTTTTAGAGACAAGTCTTGCTCTGGCTGAGGCTGATCTCGAACCTGTGAGCTCTAGCAATCCACCTGCCTTGGATTACAGGTGTGAGCTTCCCCTCCTATTGTTTTAAACAACGTTTATAGGTCCTTTTCCTTATAAATTTGTAAAGTTGGCAGAGAAGTTAATTTTCACGCTCCAAACACTACTTCTTTAATCTAATGATGTTCTTCTGTTCTCAGCCCCTAAAGCAGCAATTTTCAACGGGTGTGATGTGGCACACTGGTGTGCCCTGAGAGGATCTTAGGTGTGCCTTGAAAAAAGTTTTTTTCGGCTCAGTGCCTGTAGCTCAGTGGCTAGGGTGCTGGCCACATACACTGGAGTTGGCGGGTTTGAACTCAGCTTGGGCCTGCCAAACAACAACAACTACAACCAAAAAATAGTTGGGCATTGTGGTGGGTGCCTGTAGTCCAAGCTACTTGGGAGGCTGAAAAAAAAATTTAAAAAAAACAAAAGAAAATTTTTTTTTGGCCAGGGCTGGGTTTGAACCCTCCACCTCCAGCATATGGGGCCAGCACCCTACTCCTTTGAGCCACAGGCGCTGCCCTGTTATTGTTGTTTTGAGACAGAGTTTCACTTTGTTGCCCTCTGTAGAATGCTGTGATGTCATAGCTCACAGCAACTTCAAACTCTTGGGCTTAAGTGATTCTCTTGTCTTAGCCTCTCAGGTAACTGGGACTATAGGTGCCCACCACAACGCCCGACTATTTTTTATTGTTGTTGTTGTTGTTGTTTAGCAGGCTCAGGCTGGGTTTGAACCCACCAGTCCCAGCGCGTGTGGCCGGTGCCCTAACCACTGAGATATGGGTGCCCAGCCTGCCTTGAAAAATTTTAAAGATCATTAATTAAGGCCAGGTGTTGTGGCTTAGGTCTGTAATACTAGCACTGAGGGAGGTCAAGGCAGGTGGATCACCTGAGCACAGTTTGAGACTAACCTGAGCAAGAGCAAGACACCACACCCCCCAATGAAAAATAGGAAAACTAGCCTGGTAGTGTGGCAGGTGCCTATAGTCCCAGCTACTCAGAATGCTAAGGCTAGAGGACCTCCTGAGCCCAAGAGTTTGAAGTTGCTGTGAACTAGGATGTCAAAGCATCCTATCCAGGGCAACAGAGTAAGACTCTGTCTCAAAATACAAAACAAAAAGAAAAACAAAACCATTACTTAGGGACAGCACCTGTGACTCAGTGGGTAGGGCACTGACCCCATATACCAAGGATGGCAGATTTGAGCCTGGCCCCAGCCAAACTGCAACAAAAAAATAGCCAGGTGTTGAGGTGGGCACCTGTAGTCCCAGCTACTCGGGAGGCTGAGGCAAGAGAATCACCTAAGCCCAGGAGTTGGAGGTTGCTGTGAGCTGTGACGCCACAGCACTCTATGGAGGATGATAAAGTGAAACTCTGTCTCTAAAAAATAATAATAAAATAAACAAATTACTTAAATTATTTTCAAGTTCAAAGCACGCTTAAGTATATACTCTTTTTTTTTTTTGATCAACACAATATGCCACAAAAGTTTAACTACAGGTTCAAGTGAGCCATGAGATAAAAGAATCTTGAACAATTCTGCTCTAAAGACAGCCTATAAGTTGTTGTAGTTCCTCACAGCCAGCCACACCAGGGCCTTCATTGTGACACCACTGACAATCACTAGAAACCAATTACAGAGCTACCCCTCTAATAAATCACTTCAGAGCTAATACAACAGCAACAAAATTTTAGTTTCCACTTGAAAGTAAAATTCCTCCCCCTTTTTTTTTTTCATGAGACAAGAGTCTCATTATGTTGCCCTTGGTAGAGTGTAGAGTGCTATAAAGTCACAGCTTGCAGCAACCTCAAACACTTGGGCTTAATCAATTCTCTTGTCTCATCCTCTCAAAGAGCTGGGATTACAGGTGCCTGCCACAACGCTCAGCTATTTGTTGTTGTTGTTGTTGTTGTCATTGTTTAGCAGGACCAGGCTAGGTTCAAACCCTCCAACCCTGTGTATGTGGCCAGCTCCCTAACCACTGAGCTATAGGCACCAAGCCAAATTCCTCTCTTTTTAAGAAGGCCAGTTGGAAAAGGATTATATGCAGGAGATTAATATTATACACATGCATTTACAGAGCCAAGCAAAGGACAGGGCCTCAGATTTGGCCAAGGATGACATCATCATTTCTAATGAGCCTTTTCTGTACTCTGAGATTTATTTAGATGGTTTGAGAAAAGGCAATGGAGGTCCTGTTCACAATGTTGATAATGACTGTGTAGCCTGAGCAAGTTACATCACCCTTCTGGTCCTTGTTTTTTATCATTTATTCCCTATCTATTCAAGATAAGGCATGGTAAAAACAAAGGCAGACTGACATTCCACCCAACAGTAGAATATCCATTCTTCTGAAGTATACATGGAACACCCTCCAGGATAAGAATTGAGCATAAAACAAAATTGTTGAGACAGAGTCTCACACTTTGTTACCCTGGAGAGAGTGCTGTGGCATCATAGCAGCAACTTCACACTCTTGGGTTTAAGCAATCCTCTTACCTCTGCCTCCCAAGTAGCTGGGACTATAGGCACTTACCCCAACGCCTGGCTATTTTCTTGTTGTAGTTATCATTGTTGTTTGACAGGCCCGGGCCGGGTTCAAACCTGCCAGCCCTGTGTATATGGCTGGCCCCCTAACCACTGAGCTACAGGCACTAAGCCAGTTTTTCTATTTTTTAAGTAGAGATGGGATGTCACTCTTGCTTAGGCTGGTCTTAAACTCCTGAGCTTAAGGTATCCATCCTCCTTGGCCTCCTAGAATGCTAGGATTACAAGCATGAGCCACTGCAGTCAGGACAAAGATTTTTTTTTTTTTTTTTTTTTTTTAGAGACAGAGTCTTACTTTGTGGCCTTCGATAGAGTGCTGTGGTATCAGACAGCTCACAGCAACCTCCAGTTCACTGGCTCAGGCGATTCTCTAGCCTCAGCCTCCAGAGTAGCTGGGACTACAGGCGCCCACCACAACACCCGGCTATTTTTTGTTGTAGTTTGGCCGGGTCGGGGTTTGAACTCGCCACCCTCAGTACATGGGGCCAGCGCCCTACTCATGAGCCACAGGCACCACCCAGGACAAAGTTTTAAAGAATTAAAATAATATGGGTGGTGCTGTGGCTCAGTGAGTAAGGCGCCAGCCCCATATACCGAGGGTGGTGGGTTCAAACTCGGCCCTGGCCAAACTGCAACAAAAAATAGCTGAGCCTTGCGGCAGGCACCTATAGTCCCAGCTACTCGGGAGGCTGAGGCAAGAGAATCGCCTGAGCCCAGGAACTGGAGGTTGCTGTGAGCTGTGACACCATAGCACTCTATTGAGTGCGACAAAGTGAGACTCTGTCTCTAAAAAAAAAAAAGAATTGAAATAATACAAAGTATGTTTTCTGACCATAATAGACAAAGGTTAGATATCAATAACAGCTAAAAAGAATTGGAATTCAAAAATATGTTGAAGTTAAGCAACACATGCCTAAGTAACTAATGGGTTATGGAAGAAATAAAAAAGGAAATTGGGTGGTGCCTGTGGTTCAAAGGAGTAGGGCGCCAGCCCCATATACCAGAGGTGGCAGGTTCAAACGCAGCCCTGGCCAAAAAGGAAATAAAAAAATTCTTAAAGATGAATGAAAATGAAAACACAACATACTTACACAATGCAGCTAAAATAGTCCTTATGGGAAAATTGATAGCTATAAATGCTTATAGTCAAAAAGAAGAAAGCTCTCAAAAAAATAACCTAGCTTTCTACCTTAAGATATTGGAAAGAGAAGACCAAACTAAACCTAAAGCAAGCAGAAGGCTGGCCAGTGGATGTAATTCCAGTGATCTGGGAGGCCAACACAGGAGGATCACTTGAAGCTAGGAGTTTGAGACAAGCCAGGGCAATAGCAAGGCCCTTTCTCTAGATATCTTTTTAAAAAATTAGCTGAATATGGTGGCTCATGCCTGTAGCCCCAGCTACTCCAGAGGCTGAGGCAGGAGGATCATTTGAACCCAGGAGTGCAAGGCTGCCCTGAGCTATGATGGTACCACCATACTTACTCCTATGCAATAGACAACAGAGCAAAAGCCTGTCTCTTCAACAAACAAATAAATAAAAAACTTCCAAATATCAAAACACAAAGCAAGCAGAAAGAAGGAAATAAATAAGAGCAGACATTAATAAAACAGAGAATAGAAAGACTGTTAAGAAAAATCAATGAGGGCGGTGCCTGCGGCTCAAGGAGTAGGACGCCAGCCCCATATGCTGGAGGTGGAGGGTTCAAACCCAGACCTGGCCAAAAATGGCAAAAAAAAAAGAAAGAAAGAAAGAAAAATCAATGAAACCAAGTTAGTTTTCTAAAAGTAACAATAAAATTGATGAACTTTCAGCTAGACTGACCACGAAAAAGAAAAAGAAAGCTCAAATTAGCCAAATCAAAAACAGGAGACATTATACTAACCTTACAGAAGTAAAAATGATCATAAAGAAATACTATGAATAATTATATGCCAATAAATTAGATAAACAAAATAGACACATTCCTAGAAAAATACAAACTAACAAAACTGACCCAAAAACAAACAATCTGGGCTGGGTTTGGTGGCTCACATTGTAATCCTAGCACTCTGGGAGACTGAAGTGGGAGGATGGCTTGAGGTCAGGAGTTGGGAGACCAGTCTGAGCAAGAGCAGACCCGATCTACTAAGAATAGGAAAATTAGTTGTGTGGATATCTATAGTACCAGCTACTCAGGAGGATGAGGTAGAAGGATCACTTGAGCCCAAGAGTTTGAGGTTGCTGTAAGCTAGACTGACAATAGAATAAGACTCTGCTCAAAAAAATAAAAGCAATATGGCTCAGTGCTCATAGCTCAGCAGTTAGGGCGCTGGCCAAATATACCGCAGCTGGTGAGTTCCAAGGTGGCCCGGGCCTGCTAAACAACAATGACAACTACACCAAAAAAATAGCCAAGTGTGGTGGCAGGCGCCTGTAGTCCCAGCTACTTGAGAGGCTGAGGCAAGAGAATTGCTTAAGCCCAAGAGTTTGGGGTTGCTGTGAGCTATGAAGTTACAGCACTCTACTGGGGGCAACATAGTAAGACTCTGTCTCAAAAAAAAAATTAATAAAATAAAAGAAATAGACAATCTGAATAGACCTGTAACAAGTAAAGAGTTTTTTGGTTTTTTTTTTTTGCCAGGAGCTGGGTTTTAACCTGCCACCTCTGGTATATTGGGCTGACGCCCTACTCCTTTGAGCCACAGGCACCACCCACAAGTAAAGAGTTTTAATTAGTAATAAAAAAACTATCCCCCCAACCAGCCTCCCACCACCCTAGGTGGTTTCAATACTAAATTCTACTAAACATTTAAAGAATTAATGCCAATTTTTCAGAAACTCTTCCAAAAAATAGAAGAAATGGAATAATATACTTCTTCCTCTTCTTTTTATTTTTTTAGAGACAGAGTCTCACTTTGTTGCCCTTGGTAGAGTGCCGTGGCATCACACCTCATAGCAATCTCAAACTCTTCGACTTAGGTGATTCTCTTGCCTCAGCCTCCCGAATAGCTGGGACTACAGGTGCCTGCTACAACTCCCAGCTATTTTTTGTTGCAGTTTGGCTGGGGTCGAGTTCCAACCTGCCACCCTCGGTATATGGGGCCGGTGCCCTACTCCCTGAGCCACAGGTACCATCCGAAATGGAATACTTCTTAACATATCCTATGTAGTGTTACCCTGATACCAAGACCAAAGACATCAAACATACAGACCAAGATCTCTTGTAAATATAGATCCATAGATCTTCAACAAAATACTAGCAATGGATAACATGGCAGTGATAGCTAAGGGGCTTCTTTACAAGGTGCTGAAATGTTTTAAAACTGATTGTGGTGGGGTGGCACCTATGGCTTAAAGGAGTAGGGCACTGGCCACATATGCCGGAGGTGGCGGGTTCAAACCCAGCCCTGGCCAAAAACTGCAAAAAAAAAAAAAAAAAAAAAAAAGACATTTTGGGCAGTGCCTGTGGCTCAAAGGGGTAAGGCACTGGCCCCATATGCTGGAGGTTATGGGTTCATACCCAGCCCAGGCCAAAAACTGCCCAAAAAACCCCAAACTGATTGTGGTGATGGTCGTACAGTATAAAAACTGTAGGCATACTTTGGAGATACTGCAGTTTACTTACAGACCACAAAAACAAAGCAAACATCGTAATAAAGTGACTCATACAAATTTCTGGGCTTACTAGTGCATATGAAAGTAATGTTTACTATACTGTGTTCTATCAAGTGTGAAATAGCATTATGTCTAAAAAGTGTACATAACAATTTAAAAATACCTTTTTGCTAAAAAATCCTAATGGATCATCTGAGCCATCAATGAGTTGTGATCATTTTTGCTGGTGGAAGGTCTCACCTCAATGTTGATGGCTGCTGAATGATGAGGTGGCAGGGTGATGCTTTTTGTTTTTTAAAGAAGAGACAAGGTCTAGCTATGCTGCCTGGTGCAATCCCTTTAACCAAAGTGATGAGATTACAGGGTGAGACACCGTACCCAGCCTCAGGGTAATGGTTTCTGAAGACTGGGCTGGTGGCTGTGGCAATTTCTTAAAGTAAGACAACAGTGAAGTTTGCTGTAGTGACTGACTCTTCCTTTCATGAAAGATTTCTCTGTAGCATGTGATGCTGTTTGATAGCATTTTACCCACAGTAGAATGTCTTTTGAAATTTGAGTCAATCCTCTCAATACTACCACTGTTTTATCAACTAAGTTTATGTAATATTCTAAATCCTCTTTTGTCATTTCAACAACATTCACAGTATTAATCAGGAATAGATCCCATTTCAAGAAACCACTTTATTTGCTCATCCATAAGAAGCAACTCCTTATTTGTTCATCTTTTTTTTTTTTTTTTTAGAGACAGAGTTTCACTTTATCACCTTCAGTAGTGCCCTGGTGTCACAGCTCACAGCAACTTCCAACTCCTGGGCTTAGGTGATTCTCTTGCCTCAGCCTCCCAAGTAGCTGGGATTACAGACACCCACCAGGGCGCTGAGCTATTTTTTGTTGCAGTTTGGCTGGGGCTGGGTTCAAACCTACCACCCTCGTATATAGGGCGAGCGCCCTACCCACTGAGCCACAGGCGCCACCCCTTATTTGTTCACTTTATTATGAGATTGAAGCAATTGAGTTGCATCTGCAGACTCGTTTTCATTCTCGTTCTTGCTAGTTCAATCACCTCTGCAGTTACTTCTTCCACTCACGTCTTACATTCCTCAAAGTCTTCTATAAGAGTTAGAATCAACTTCCTCCAAACTTCTGTTCATGTTGATATTTTAACCTCCTCTCATGAATCACAAATGTTCTTAACAGAATCTAGAATGTTGAATCTTTTCCAGAAGGTTTTTTCTTTTTTTTGAGACAGAGCCTCAAGCTGTCCCTCTGGGTAGAGCTGTGATGCCACAGCAACCTCCAACTCCTAGGCTCAAGCGATTCTCCTGCCTCAGCCTCCCAAGTAGCCGGGACTACAGCTGCCCACCACAATGCCCGGCTGTTTTTTGGTTGCAGCTGTCATTGTTTCTGGTGGGCCCAGGCTGGATTTGAACCTGCCAGCTCAGGTATATGTGGTTGGTGCCTTAGCCACTTGAGCCACAGGCTCTGAGCCATTCCAGAAGGTTTTCAATTGACTTTGCCCAGACCCATCAGAAGAATCACTATCTATGGCAGATATAACCTCCTGAAATGTATTTCTTTCTTTTTTTTTTTTTTTTTGCAGTTTTTGGCCAGAGCTGGGTTTGAACCCGCCACCTCTGGCATATGGGGCCGGTGCCCTACCCTTTTGAGCCACAGGCGCCACCCTGAAATGTATTTCTTAAATAATAAGACTTGAAAGTCAAAATTATTCCTTGATCCGTGGGCTGCAGAATGAATGGCGTGTTAACAGGCATGAAAACAACATTTTCCTTGTATATTTCCATTAGAGCTCTTGAGTAATCAGGCACATTATCAGTGAGCAATAATATTTTGAAAGTAATCATTTATTTATTTATTTGTCTATTTATTTATTTATCATTGAGACAGAGTCTCATTCTGCGGCAGAGGCTACAGTGCAGTGGTGTCATCACAGCTCACTTCACTTGTACATTGCTGCTTCACCTTGCACTTTTAGAGATGGTTTCTTTCCTTTGACCTCATGAACCAACCTCTGTTAGCTTCCAATTTTTCTTTTGCAGCTTCCTCACCTGTTTCAGTCTTCACAGATATGAAGAGAGTCAGGGCCTTATTGTGGGTTAGGCTTCGGATTAAGGCCTGTGGCTGGTTTGCTCTATGTAGGTCACTAAAACTTTCCCCGTATCAGCAATAAGGCTGTTTGGCTTTCTTAACATTTGTGCATTCAGAGTAGCACTTTTAAGTTCCTTCGGGAACTTTTCCTTTGCATTCACTATTTCGTGCAAGTGCCCTAGCTTTCAGCTTATCTCAGCTTTTGACATGCCTTATTCAATAAGCTTAAACATTTCTAGCTTTTGATTTAAAAGTTAGAGATGTACAACTCTTCTTTTCACTTGAAAATTTAGAGGCCATTGGAGGGTTAAGTGGCCTAATATCAATATTGTTGAATAGGGAACAGGGAGGCCTGAAGAGAGGGAGAGATGGGGGAATGGTCAGTTGTGGAGCAGTCAGAACACACACAGCATTTATCAATTAAGTTCACTGCCTTATATGAGTGAATTTCATGGTGCCCCTAACAAATTACAATAGTAAGATCAAAGATCATTCACTGATCACAAATCACCATAACAGATACAATAACAATGAATAAATCTGAGGTGAGCATGGTGGCTCGTGCCTCTAATCTTTTTTTTTTTTTTTTTTTTTTTTTTTGAGACAGAGCCTCAAGCTATCCCCCTGGGTAGAGTGCCGTGGCATTACAGCTCACAGCAACCTCCAACTCCTGGGCTCAAGCGAGTCTCTTGCCTCTGCCTCCCAAGTAGCT
>CAUYTI010106199.1:0-18656 GCA_963575145.1 Galago senegalensis | reverse complement strand
CTCAAGCGGCTAAGGCGCCAGCCACATACACCCAAGGTGGTGGGTTCGAATCCCCAGCCCAGGCCTGCCAAACAACAATGATGGCTGCAACCAAAAAATGGCCAGGCGTTGTGGCGGGCGCCTGTGGTCCCAGCTACTTGGTAGGCTGAGGCAGGAGACTCGCTTGAGCCCAGGAGTTGGAGGTTGCTGTGAGCGTGATGCCATGGCACTCTACCCGGGGGGATAGCTTGAGGCTCTATCTCAAAAAAAAAAAAAAAAAAAAAAAAAACTCTAATAATGAGAATCTGGTCAAAAGTTGGCTTTAGTAAGACCTAACTGACTGTATGCCTTACTTCAAGCAAGACAGCTATGGGAGTCCCACACAAGTCACTGACTTTCGATGAGGCTGAGACATGGCAGGTTGACAGCCTTAAATATGGTTGATTCTTATCATAGATCATAGAGACCCATTTACTTAAAATGAAAGAACAATAATCCTTGTAGTAAAATATTCTATGATCAAAGACTCCCATAATCAACTTGAAATTTGACCAAGATAAACATTCTTTCCTTGAGCCTCTGAATTGGGGCCTATTCTACTAGTGAGGGCTCCTTGACAAAACCCCCAATTCTAACCTAATTAATTCAGAAAACAGCTATTTACAATAAGAGCAGATGATCTGACTTAAACAATCATGAAAAGACTAAACTTCCCCAGACCATCTTTCAAGAATACATTTATTATATTTAAGGGTACAGATCTATATAATCCTGTCCAAACCTGATTTAACCAGAAGATGAGATGTCAGATGATTCTACTCCGCTGAGGCTGCAGTCACATTTTTTCAGCCATCATTACCAATAGAAACACTAATGAAATGGGCACAACTGTCTAGAATGCAAACTGCTTTCTGTGCTCTCAGGGAGCGGCATATTTGTAGAGAGAAAAGGAGCTTTCAGGCAAACTAGCTTGTATACATGTCAAGGACACAGCTGACAGATCAACTTACTCCCATTTTCCTTCATGTAAGTCCACACTTCCCGTTCCTCAGGACTATGAGCAAACGAACAGTTCCCAACATATTGACATTTTTTCCCAGAAGCAATATGGTTGCACAGCTATATACAAATTAAAAAAAAAATAATAATTTAAGACAGAGTACATAGAGTAAAACTGCCTAATTTTTATACTTACATAAAATAAGCACTATTATCCATGCTAATGCTTAATAATAAAATTCTAAAATAAGATTACAGAGATTCTATTCAAATTAACTATATGCCCAAAATATACAAGATGACACTGATAGTAAGCTTACTATCTCAAATTTTCTCAAAAGAAAATTTCCAAAAGAAAGGGAAGTATGGAGCATTTTCTTACGAGAAGATCTCTGCAAACTTCCTCATCAGAACACTTCATTTCCACAATGCACATCTTGCCCTGTTGGTCTGACAGCTCTTACTCTCCCCTCCATAACACTCATGCTGGCTCCATGTCAGCACTGGAGGAGCAGCAAAGAAATTGCAGGCTACTTTAAAGGTCACTTAACAGTGCCAGAAACATTTCAGAAACTTAATGTAATTACACTGGAAGCTGATCTCAGCCCTAGTTCACGAGATATGCATTATCTGAAGACAATTACTCCACTAACCAGGCCATGAAGTTATACAGCTTTCAAGTAACACCTATTCTGATTCTTTGTATTTTATTTAATGAAGTAAACACAGTGGTGTTGGTAAGAGGATAAAGTGACAGTGATCAGCAGATGCAGAATTCCCTGAGAGTCATGACCAGGGAGAAGCAAGGAAACCTCTAACCTGAGAGCTCACTCTTGAATGCTACCATCTAGTGGTTTTACAGAGCATAAATCCTACTATAACTAATTATCAGCTTATTATTGTTTGTATTTCAACAGGTAGCTGGTCCTATATTACCTAGCTTATGTAACATTAAATGCTTAGCAGCTGTTTTTACTAGAACTCTAAAAACAGCCCTGAAAACAGGACATTTCCTCCCTTGTGTCCATGTTAGCCACCCCACCCTTAAGATCTGCATAAAGTCAATAGCTAATAAACGTCTTGTGACTGACTTATCAAATTTTCTCCAGTCAAACCCAGTAAGTACTTAGTCATATCACTAAGGAAACATTTACCATAGTCTTTCAAAGGTCAATGTTAAGAAGCAGGGAGAAGAGAAAGGAGGAGGCTGGGCCCTGGGCTGGGTTTTTACCTAACACCGTCATGTGCCAATGTTCCCAACTATAGATGAGCAAACTGAGGCTGAACAACTTGACAAGGACCCTTCTGGCAGACTCTGAAGCCCACTGTCTTTGATTCACACACACTATCTACACACATACACAGAATATAATTGCTTCCTTTAGAAAAGGAGCTCCTTAGCAATACCTAGTATGGCAGGAAAAAAAGAGAAAATAAGCTACTGTAACATTGCACGGTAGTATAGCACGGTCAAGATTAAAGAATAATCAATAGTCCTGGCCACTGCCTTGTGAACTATAATTGTTCTCAGCTGTCCTCATTTTAACAAGTATTTGAGATATAACTATATCTATCTATATAAAAAATCTCTATTATCTTTTAAAACACAAGATAACATGGTTCCAATAAATCTTTCTCTCCTCCTATGCAACCCATCAATTATCCCTGTCCAATACCACTTCCGATAAAACACAAATACACCATGACCTTGCAAAGATTGACCTTGCTGCTTGTTTGACTTTTATAATAAAACTACAAGGTATTCTAGGTGATAAAAATTCACCTATCTCTTCTCCAACTCTTCTTGGCAATTCAGAGAGGGAGGCTTCATTTACCAGGGAACTCTACAATCCACCTGCTCTGTTTCTGGGAGAAAAAGGTTCTCTTCCTATTTCCTCCATGAGGAATGAGAATGTTTACCACCTGTCAATGCCCCAAGTATCTTTATCTATTAATCCATATAATGGAATACCTCTCGACTCTTCAGACACTCTCTCTGGTGAAGTCCAGAGACAACCCAAGTGGTTTGTTCAATCATCTCTGAGATCACATAATGCACCACAGCATTCCAACAGCATGAGTGAAATTCTACCTTAACTTTAAGTTTGCCTAGTATTTTCAATCTAATGGTTCTTTGAGGAACATCTTCCTCTCACATTGACATTCCCTTGGGTTACTTTTACAAAGTCCTATAAGCTGGGGTATGTTTTGGCTAGTACCCCTTGCTGAAGTAAAAGAAGCAGGTAAGGTAAGATCAAACTCATCAGCAGCATTAATAATAACAACACAGAGGCCTTGGGCTTCACACTAAACCTGAGGAGTCAAAATTAAATCACGTTCTCTCTCCCTCCCAAAACTAAGTCATCTAAAAAGTAAGTTAAATAATGCCACAACTTTATCTCATTATGTTCTCTATTTACTATTTCTAAGTAACTCATAAAATTCTATCAACATGAAAACTGCTAAAGAACCACACACATACTAAAAGAGAAAGAAAACAAAAGAGGAAGCATTTAAAGCAGATTATTACTGATGAGCTTGAGTTTCAATGTGAATTACTACTATTTTCTAATGACTTGAAATGCCTAATTTTAAAAAGTGGCTTAAAAATTACGTATGTACATCAAACTGTAAAGGCATTTGTTTCTTTGTGGGGAGAGGACGGATGTTCATCCACTTCTTACGTTCAATAGACATCACTCTCATTGCACGACGATCTTTGGTCCACCTAAGAAAAATGGAGTTCAGAAAAAACAAAGACACACTCGCAAAAGACATAGTATAAGGGACAGGCACAAAGTTTCTACCTGAAGGACCACAGAACTTTCTTTTCAACCCATCTAAAAGAAATGTGTTATGATTCTATAACTACACCTCCTGTTGACATTTACAACATGAACCCTAAACAATGAACTGGTAAGATACAGGAAAAACACTACTTTTGAATTCCTAGCTGCTAAACCCTAAAAATCTCTTCCCTTTGGTTCTGTAATTTACTCCTAAATTATCTATTTCTTTCTGCTCTCTTCAAAGCCTTAATCTTTTTTCTTATATGAATGACTTTACACCTATGAAACAGAAAATTACAAAATAGGCACTGTTGGCTCGGCACCTATAGCTCAACCGGCTAAGGCGCCAGCCACGTACACCTAAGGTGGCAGGTTCGAATCCCCAGCCCAGACCTGCCAAACAACAATGACAGCTGCAACCAAAAAATAGCTGGGCGTTGTGGTGGGCGCCTGTGGTCCCAGCTACTTGGGAGGCGGAGGCAAGAGACTCACTTGAGCCCAGGAGTTGGAGGTTGCTGTGAGCTGTAATGCCACGGCACTCTACCCAGGGGGATAGCTTGAGGCTCTGTCTCAAAAAAAACAAAAACAAAAACAAAATAGGCACTGTTTTTACACACACAATACTTACGAATGCCTTGCTTTTGCACTACAGTATTTTCTATTTTTATCTGGTTCAATGACTTGACCATTTCTCAGACACTGGGCACACACAAATTTTATCTTCATATTAAGAGATCCAGGCATTATTTGATTGCCAAGTACCTTAAATGATTAAAAGATCAATTTCAATTTTTAACAGAAATTCAGTTTTCTGAACACAAAATACTGAATCACCATGGATTTTTGCTTTTTACAACAGTATACAATTTTCTATTTTTGCCTGGCATGACCATCATATACATGGTAACTAAATCTCCAATTCTCCCCTCAAATGCAAGAGAATATGATAAGAACAAATGCCAGATTTCCATTTAAGAAAGTAAAGCTTTGGAACTGATGACTAGAAATGTTTGATTTTTAGGGGGAATTAGAGGGAAAGTGGTGAATAAACAAAACATGCTAGATGGGAAACAAAACTACACACATCATCTACTTCCCTTACTCTAAAAATCCCCAAAGCCCAAATAAATATGCCCAAAGCTAACTAAAAAACAGTGTCCTACACTCTTGGCAGGTATTGTGGGATCTCTAATTTATTTTATGATGATCAACTAAAATGCTATTTTTCAAAAGTACTCAACTGAATGACAATTAAGAGAATAACAGAGTGTGACTGTAAACTGCATCTGCCAACTATCAGCATCTATTAGGTAATTCCAGAAAGGATACCAAGCATGGAAAGTGAAAGTACACAAAAGAAATACCTGTGCTCCAGGTACACTTGCTTCCAAATTTTGCCAATATCGTTTAGATTCTTGAGCAATAGCATCGTGTGAGATACCTGGGAAATGTACAAACTTTTCCTTAAATTCTATATATAATAACAACAGTCCAGCAATCTGGTCACAGGCAGCACCCAATTACTCTCACATAGCCTACTCTATCACCAAGGATGAATATCACATTACTCTTTTCAAAGAGCATCTCACAGGCCAGATGCAGTGGCTCATGCATGTAATCCAACCAGTCTGGGAGGCCGAGGTGGGTGGATCACTTGAGCTCTTCAGTTCAAGACTAGCCTGTGCAAGAGTGAGACCCTGTCTCTATTAAAAATGAAAAACTGGCTCAGCACCCATAGCACAGTGGTTATGGCGTCTGCCACATACACTGAGGCTGGTGGGTTCAAGCTCGGCACAGGCTAAGCAACAGTGACAATTGCAACAAAAAAACAGCTGGGCGTTGTGGCGGGCGCCTGTAGTGGAGGCTGAGGCAAAGGAATCACTTAAGCCTGAGAATTTGAGGTTGTTGTGAGCTGTGATGCCACTGCACTCTACTGAGGGTGACACAGAGAGACTCTGTCTCAAAAAAAAAAGAAAGAAAGAAAGAAAAACTGAGGCAAAAGGATCACTCGAGCCCAAGAGTTTGAGGTTGCTGTGAGCTACAATGCCAGTTGCCTGTCCAGGGCAACTACCTGAGACTCCATCTGAAAAAAACAACAACAAACAAAGAGCACCTCACAAAGGTGTCTCCACAAGCTTCTGATCTTTCCACTGCCACCAAAAAACCCCTCTTAGGGTGGCGCCTGTGGCTCAAGGAGTAGGGCACCAGCCCTATATACTGGACATGGTGGGTTCAAACTTGGCCCTGGTCAAAAACTGAAAACAAACAAACAAACAAACAAAAAAAAAAACCTCTTGATTAAATCCCCCTTTCCGTTCCAGCATCTGGACATCTATTTCCTCTTGGCAAAAAGTAAATGTGTAATGGCATATGTATTTACAGACAGCTCCCTCTGCCTTCTGAGGAATCTTTTCTTCCCTATAAATCCACACTTGTATGAACTCGTGCTAACAATTAATTACATAAAACCACACTCAAAGTAAGTACATTTAAAATCAAAGGTGACTACACAATTTAAAGCTCAGGACAAAAATCAACAGTTTCTACAGTACACCTTCATTCAACCAACTGGTCTTGAGGAGACACACTTCTCAATCATACATAATCCCACCTGTTTCATTTTGCATTATCCAGACTTTCAGTTCCACAAGACTATGGGCATAGAAGCACTCATCTTCCCTTAAACAGCCATACCGAACCTCATGTCGACATAAATCCAGCTGACACTGACCGTGGAAAGAACGTATTTTGGAGTATTTTACTGTTGTCTCTCGCAAAATGTGGACAAGGCACCTAAGATGAAAACAGTGACATCTGAATATTATTCTGCCATAGAGTTTTAAAAACAAAACAAAATAAAACATACGTATATATACATAAGCTTACATATTAATGCCAACTTCTGGACTGAGATTACATTTTAAATCTTTATCAGAAAAAATAAATCACTGTATGCAACTGTTGAATTAAAGAGGGCAGTATAATAATATTTTAGGCCACAAAATACCTAAACTCATGGCATGACAGGCTATAAATGCTTTTCCGTTCTAAATTATCAATCTATTTTTATTTTTACTGTAAAAAAGAAAGATTCTATTTAGGAAGAACAAAAAGAAAGTTTAGAGCACTTCTAAAGAGTTGGAAGTATAAGGAAGAGAAAAGGTGAGAGAGACCTTAAATAATCAATTTAATAATTCATTAATTCCCAGCAAAATCTACCAAAATACATTTTTAAATAATCATTGTTCTTCAAAATGACAAAAAAGGAGGAGGGGGGAATGCCTGGGCAGAGACTGTTACTGGTTATTTGAATCTTAGAAAAGAATCTATTTTGTCACTACAAAAATTAGAAACTACCAACATACTTATTGTCTTCAAATTCATGCTTTGTAACCGGATGAGAACAAGCAGTAGAATTATCTTTATTTCTTTTACTTATCATTCTAGGCTTATGATCAAAACATTTCTGGAACAGAGAGAGAAGGATTATCAAAAAAAACCTAAAAATTTAAAATTTTGTACCCAGAATATTGCCTTAGTTTCAATATCATTATGAACTTATACATTATGTGTTATTATTATTATTTTGTTTTTGAAGAGACAGAGACTTAACTCTGTTGCCCTGGGGTTGAGTGCCATGGCATTAACCTAACTCACAGCAACCACAAACTCCAGGGCTTTAAGAGAGCTTCCTGCCTCAGCCTCCCAAGTAGCTGGGACTACAAACATTGACAACAATATCCATCTAATTTTTCTATTTTTAGTATAGATGGGTCACACTCTTGCTCAGGCTAGTCTCAAACTTCTGAGCTCACGGGATCCACCCACCTCAGCCTCCCAGAGTGCTAGGATTAGAGGGTATGAGCCACTGCACGCAGCCTACATTACAAGCTTATAACAATTAATGTTCAGTTTAATAAGAAGTCTTTTGGAAGGAGTATTTGGTGTTTTTGTTTTTCCTGAGACAAGGTCATACTCTGTCACCCAGGCTGGAGTGGAGTGGTACAATCATAGCTCACTGCAACTTCCAACTCCTAAGCTCAAGTGATCCTCCTGGCTCAGCCTCCTGAGAAGCTGAGACTATAGGCACATGTCACCATGCCTCGTCAATTTTTTTTCTTTGAGACAGAGTCTCACTATGTCACCCTAGGTAGAGTGCTATAACATCATAGCTCACAGCAACGTCAAACTCTTGCGCTTAAATGATTCTCTTGCCTCAGCCTCCCAAGTAGCTGGGACTACAAGCGCCCACTACAACGCCCAGCTATTTTTTGGTTGTAGTTGTCATTGTTGTTTGGCAGGCCTGGGCTGGGTCCAAAAGTGCCAGCTCTGGTATATGTCGCTGGCACCCTATCCACTAAGCTACAGGCACCAAGCCTGGCAAATTTAATTTCTAAATTTTTTTGTAGAAATGGGTTCTCATTGTGTTCCTTGGGCTGGTCTTGAACTTCTGGCCTCAAGTGATCCTTTCCAGCTTTCCTAAGTGGCAACATTATAGGCATGAGACACGGCACCCAAACTGAATATGAAGTCCATTTTTTTTTTTAAGACAGTCTCACTCTGTCACCCTGGATAAAGTTAGAGTGACATGGCATTAAAGCTCACAGCAACCTCAAAGTACTCTTGGGCTCAAGAGATCTTCTTGCCTCAGTTTTTCTACTTTTAGTAGAGACGGGGTCTCACACTTGCTCAGGCTGGTCTCGAATTCCTGAGCTCAGGTGATCCACTCGCCTCAGCCTCCCAGAGTGCTAGGATTACAGGGGTGAACCACCTTGCCGGGCATGATGTCTTTTTTTTTTCTTTTGAGACAGAGTCTCATTTTGTCACCTTCAATAGAATGCTGTGGCATCACAGCTCACAGCAACTTCAAACTCTTGGGCTCAAGTGATTCTCTTGCCTAAGCCTTCCGAGTAGCTGGGACCACGGGAGCCTACCACAACACCTGGCTATTTTTAGAGAGACGGGGTCTTGCTCAGGTTGGTCTCAAACCTGTGAGCTCAGGCAATCCACCCGCCTTGAATGAAGTCTTACTCTTTCTGATAACAGGAAGGAGTAGCTTCCATTTACTGAACAAAAGATTTATCACATGGCAGGATATGGACTAATGCTCTATCCTACTAGATTTGCAAATCAGAAACTATCACCAATTTTACAGTGGAATATAAGTTTTGGAGAAAGCACCTCACAAAGGAATATAAATTCTCCAAGATGCTCCTGGAGAAGTTTGAACACAGTAAGGTTGATCTTTCCATTGCCACCAAAAAAAGCCTCACGGCTGAAGGCTCCCTTCCGTTCCAGTGTCCAGACATCGATCTCCTCTTGGCAATAAGCAAACGTGCAGTGGCCTGAGTATCTACATTCCTCCTCGGCAGCAACATCTAAAAAAACAAGAAATGAAAAGACATTTCTAAAACATGGCAATTGCTTTTTAAAGTTAATTAATATGAATCACATCGAGGGCATCATTTGAATTCTTAACAGTTCGTAAACAGTTTCAAACGATGATACACATATTACTATCCAGAGATGATATCAACTCTATCAGAAAACAGCACCAGAACCCTAATTATTTTTATTATAGACTTGGAAAAAAGCCTTAAATAACCTCATATATTTCAGCTAAGTTTTAAAAAGTAGTTTAAAAAGTGGTTTGACAAACATGAAAATATCAAGTTCCTTCAAAAATATCTCAAACACAGCAACATTTCCAAAACCTTAGTTCAGTGTTCAGATTCTCCTGAGAGAAAACTTGAAGTTTGAGACAGTTTTCTTTTTTTTTTTTTCTTTTTGAGACAGAGCCTCAAGCTGTCCCCTGAGTAGAGTGCCATGGCATCATGCTCACAGCAACCTCCAACTCCTGGGCTCAAGCGAGTCTCCTGCCTCCACCTCCCAAGTAGCTGGGATCACAGGCGCCCGCCACAAGGCCTGGCCATTTTTTGGTTGCAGCCATCATTGTTGTTTGGCGGGCCCAGGCTGGGGATTCGAACCCGCCACCCTAGGTGTATGTGGCTGGCGCCTTAGCCGCTTGAGCCACAGGTGCCGAGCCGAGACAGTTTTCTAAAACTAGAACAGTTTTGGGTTTTTTGAGACAGAGTCTCACTTTGTTGCCCTTAGTAGAGTGCTATGGAGTTGTAGCTCACAGAAACCTCAAACTCTTGGGCTTAAGTGATTCTATTGCCTCAGCCTCCCAAGTAGCTGGGACTACAGGTGCCTCCCACAATGCTAGGCTATTTTTAGAGATGAGGTCTCGCTCTGGTTCAGGCTGGTCTTGAACCCATGAGCTCATACAATCTACCTGCCTCGGCCTTCCAGAGTGCTAGGATTACAGACATGAGCCACCATGCCCAGCTAGGACAGTTTTATAAAACCTGGTTAAAGCTCTGTTTCCACAGAAAACTTTTCTTTTTTTTTTTTGAGACAGAGTGCCAGGGCTCCTGTAGTCCCAGCTACTTGGGAGGCTAAGACAAGAGAATCGTTTAAGCCCAAGAGTTTGAGCTCACACCAACCTCAAACTCTTGGGCTAGGATTACAGGCAGGAGCCACTGTGACTAGCCTACTCTTTTTTGGGGGTCAACATAATTTAAGTGTGCCACGAAAGTTCATCTACAGGCTCAAGTGTACCATGAGATAAAAAAGGTTGAACAACATTTTTCATAACACTCCATAATATAAACATTATATAGTGTAGCAAATATAGCCATGCACCACATAATGACATTTGGTCACCTCTAGATCACATATACAACACTGGTCCTATAAAATTATATCACTTATACCTTTTCCGTGGTTTTTTTTTTTTTTTTTGAGACGAAGTCTCACTTTGCTGCCCCTTGGTAGTGTGCCGAGGTATCATAGCTCACAGGAAGCTCAAATTCTTGGGCTCAAGCAATCCTCTTGCCTCAGCCTCCTGAGCAACTGGAACTACAGGTGCCCACCACAACACCTGGCTATTTTTTAGAGCTAAGGTCTTGCTCTTGCTCAGGCTGGTCTTAAACTTGTGAGCTGAAGCAATCAGCCCACCTCAGCCTTCCAGTATGCCAGGATTACAGGCGTGAGCCAACACGTCTGGCCCCCTTTTCAATGTTTATGCTAAGACACACAAATACTGACTGCTGTGTTACAGTTACCCACTGTATTCAATACAGTGCTATGCTGTATGGAGGTTTGTAGCCTAGGACCAAAAGGCTGTACCATAGATAGGTGTGTGGTAGGCTATGTCACTCACGTTTGTGTAAGTATTCTAAGATGTCTGCATAATTAAATCCCCTAATGACACACTTCTCAAACTGTTATCCCTGGGAAGTGATGCATGACTGTACTTTATCACTTACATAATATACACCAATTAAGTAATTAGAGTATATACCTTTACATATATAATATGGTCCTTCATAATTTGTTTTTGTTGGTCTTGGGCGTATTTTTTTCCACGATTTGTCTTCAATATTCTTTATCCTACCAATTAAAATATCTTTCTTACACTTATGATCCATATTAGCATGGTAAGTAAAATCCATTAACTTAGGTCCTAAAAAAGATGTAAAGAAAATTGCTCAAATGTACCAAAAATACCAGTTCCTTTTATAGGCATATTTACAAGTAGATGTGAACAGATGAACACTGATTATTAAATTCCCACAAAAATCCCATATTCACAACCTGAAAGTGTAAACAGGCTGATTAAATAAATTTTTGTCTTTTTTGCTGTTTGTCAGACAACACAAAGTTCTAGTCCATATTACTCCTGCCAAAACATATCCTTATATAACTAGGGAACCAATTTGGACAGAAATTCTCATGGCTTATAAAAGTAAAACAACATTGTTAAACATAAAACTAAGAAAAGAAAATTGAGTCCAGATCAGAATAAATTATGTTCATATCACTTGATTTAGGAGTAAAGATATGAAAAAAAACCTTAAAAAAATTGTTAAATACATTATCTCACGCTTGTATACTGGTCTCATAATGCTTTCCTCTAGTTCTTTATCTATTTCAAAATTATGGAGTTCTTAAACATATATTTAGAACATTAGCAATTTCATAAAAATGTCAATAACCTGCCAAAATCAAGTAAATATCTTATTCCACATGATTCTATTATTAAAATTGCATCAAACAAGAGCAAAGACTTATCCTATTAGATTCCAAAGGCCCAAACCAATAACAGTCAACTGTTTAGGAAGTATTCAACATAGAGATTAAAGAATCACAACAGCTTGTGTTGTTCACATCTATTCACAAATACCTGAGAACTTGCAGGTTATAAACTACTTTAATACTCTTTGCCTATGCTTTTGGTCCTGACCTGATTTTACTTTTTTATAAGTTTTTGATTACACCGTATGGTAAGACTGACCTGATTTTACAAAACAGATCTGGCAAGCTTGTCTCAATTCATGAGTTCCCTCAAGGGGATGTCTTGGAGTCACTGATGAAGATGGTTTGGTAACTGCACTTCCAAAAAAATTTCCCAAGTCATTTCTAGGCTGACTTGAAATTCCCAGGAAATTCTCAGAAGCAAACAAACTACCTGGTCCATTCATCTGTAAGAAGAATAAGAAAAAAGAAAAAAAAAAACCAGCCAACAAATATTGCACTTTCACTAATGAAGGGAACTGAATTCATCTGAAAAACAAGATAATCTTTATAGAATGGGACAAGTACTATTCCATCCTTAATGCTCTTCTGTATCAAAAACTATAACTACATTTTCCTTTTTATGAGTCTCTAGGCCCCCCTCCACTGTTTCTGATCCTCAATGAGTTGTGATAAGTAACAAGTTCTGCTTCAATATGTACACATATATTACATAACCTAATCTTATGTAGCCTTGATTTGTTTACATTGTGCTACATAAAGCCTCTTAAACCATCTGCAGTAGTGATTAATTTACTATGACAGATCCAGTCTTAAACACAGAGCATTTATTACTGGATATTCTAGAAAAGTCTTACTACAACACGAGTTCTCACAGCACACACAAAATTTAAGGGAGACTATCATGTTCATTCAAATAACTCATTCACTTAAGTAAAAGATCTATTTTCAATTTAAGAGATGTATTTACAAAAGAGGAAATGGCACTTACAAGTAAAAGGGAAGAATTACTGTTGTTAAGCGCTGTTCCCTCTCTAGAAGTTGAGGTGGACAGATCTAAAATAATAAAAAAACTTCAACAGACCTTTTCATTCTAATCATGTAATAAGAACATTAGGGCTTAGTAGTTGCCTAGCTATGGCTTCCCCAAAATATTTTCCCAACCCAATTCCTAGAAGCTTTTTTGCTCATTGAAACTCAAAAGGGCTCCGGAGTTTTTTTCTTTCCTTTAAATAAGGGCATAAATAACACTGAATCAAACCAATGTAAATAAAAAGCTAGTTTCAGAGAAATAGGCTATGGCAGGGCCTGTCAGATGAGACTGCCAGAAAGAGAAAGCGTGAGGTTGCACTGAGCTATGCTGACGCCACTGCACTCTAGCCTGGCAATGAAGTGAGAACCTGTCTCAAAAAACAAACCAAAAAAGCCCCAAAAAACCTAAGAAAATATTCATATTCAAAATAAGAAAAGAGCCTTTCCTTTTGAAAATACGAAGCAGAGACTAACCATAACTTTAAAAATTACTTTCTTTTTCTTAGCCTACCACTCAATTATTTCCTCTCTGGCTTTCTGTCTTACACGTGCTTTAATTTCTTCAGTTGTAAATCTTTAAATCATTCCCAATTATTTAAGACTTTTGCCCTTCTAACGATATAACAACACTACCAAAAATATGAAGATTTTTCTCATATTTAAAGTATATACTAACCTAAGATTACAGAAACAGTAATTGAACCAAAAACTCCACAATCCCTGTAACATTAAGGCATCAGCCACAGTTTGCTGAGCTCAAAAGATGAAAACTACAACAGATTTAACTGCTATCATTTTGAACACAGATCTTAAATTATTGTTTATTCAGTTCAGATTCTAAAGACTGGCCTTTCTTTAAGATGGGATACACCTTTATTGGAGAATACATTAAAGAGTCAGCTCACCCCTAAAGCAATAAATACCCAGGTTAACATGCTACCCTATATAAAAACCAATGCCACATACATTTCCATTCTTATGCCTTTGCTTCTTGATCTCCAGAAAGACACACTTAAGTCAAGGTGAATTCAAAACTGAAGACTCTGTCGTCCTATTTTTAGCTACAACGAAAATAATTCAAGTATCTGCCACCAAGAGTCAGTTAAAAACTGTCAAATACCAACTTTATTTTCTACACAATTGACTATAATTATTTACAATTTAGGCTCAATTCTTACCTTGTTTGGATTCACTGATTGAAAACGAATTTAAGGAAGAACAAAAATCTTCTAAGGATGAAGTCAAAGGTGGATAAAATTCTGAAAAGGAGGATGGAGGAGCATACCTCGCACCAATGTGCAAGGTTCCTAAAAGAGACGCCGAGAAGGGGATGCTAGGAGACACAGTGAGTCTCTGAAAGGGTCCTCTGACCAACGCTGATGGCTGGAGAAGAAAAAAGATGTGATTAAAATACACGAAACTCTGTCATGAGTTTGGCTCAACTACTTTCCATGTCAGCATATGAAAATTATCACACTGGGTGATAATACACAAATGTTTAAATCAAAATCAAGATTCTTAGAAGAATTTTACCTATGGAGCTTATTTCTTTTCAAGTCTCATATTTAGAAAGGATGAAGGCAGGATGTCTAACACGGTTTTAATCCAAAATGTTACATTTATGTTCCAACTGAAAAACTTCCTTATGTTTCCCTACCTTACCCAACTATGTAGCTGATAAGAATTCACATCATTAAAGAGGAATTGTGGGGCTGCGTAGGGTGGGTGGAGCAGGAGGAAGTGTTATCCAGAGAAGGGAGCTGGAGAAGCCCATGAGGACTGAGACCATCTCTCTGGACGGGTTAACACTCACACAGGAACAAGCAGAACTCTAACTTCCTCTGCCCCATGAAAGCTACAGCTCACTGAGAACTTCCACGTGGCATACACTGCAAGTATCATTTACCATCTATTTGATTCTCACAAGTCTCTCAGATACATCCTGCTGTGATAGCCATCATACAGGTGAGGAGACAGATGTACTAGGAAGTGAAGTCACCTGCCCAAGACCACAGAGCTGGTAAGAATCAAACTCAGCTCTGTCATCCTTTGGCATATACAGGGGAACCTCTGTAAGTTGATTATGTAAAGGACTGTAACAAAGTGGTCAATAAATGGAAGTGGTCAACATTAGGAACTAGGCCTGTCTGGTCTACGTCAATCAGATTATCAGATTACAGAGCTGGTCAGCTCTGAGAGTTCTGCTGTGCTCCCTACCCACTCAACTCCACACTGACTTCATGTCTCACTGGACCTGGAACCTGTTCTGAACTTCTCCCTCTCACCATTATCCTGTTCCTGCTGCACCCATTTTATTATACTTTATGATAGGGGTCAGTAAACATTTTCTATAAAGGGCTAGATATTAAGTATTTTAGACTTTGCAAGCTACATGGTCCCTGATGCAACTACTCAACTCTGCCATTGCAGTGTAAAAGCAGCCACAGACAACATATAAAATGTTGTCCAATAAGACTTTATTTATGAATCCTTTTTTTTTTTTGAGACAGAGTGTCACTCTGTTGGCCTTGGTAGAGTGCTGTGGCGTCACAGCTCACAGCAACCTCAAACTCTTGGGCTTAAGTGATTCTCTTGCCTCAGTCTCCCCAGTAACTGGGACTACAGGTGCCTGCCATAATGCCCTGCTATTTCTTTGTTGTGGCTGCCATTGTTGTTTGGCTGGCCTGGGCTGGGCTGGAACCTGCCAGCCCCGGTGTATGTGGCTGGCATCCTAGCCGATGAGCTATAGGCACCAAGCCTATATGAATTAATATAATTTTCATATGTCACAAAATGTTATTCTCCTTTTTGTTCTTTTCCCAACCATTTAAAAATGTAAAAAAACAGGCTGGGTGTAGTGGCTCATGCCCATAATCAAGCACTCTGGGAGACTAGGGCTGGTAGATTTCTCAAGCCCAGGAATTCAAGTCTAGCCTGAGCAAGAATAAGACCCTGTCTCCACTAAAAATAGAAAAACTAGCAGGGCACAGTGGCACATGCCTATAGTCCCAGCTAAGGCAAGAGGACTACTCAAGCCCAAGAGTTTGAGGTTACAGTGAGCTATGATATCACAGCAATTTAGCCTAGATGACAAAGTGAGACTCTGTCAAAAAAAAAAAAAAAAGTATTAGTTTGCAGGCTATACAAAAGCAGGTGGAGGGCCAGATATGGCCAGCAGGCTATAGAGTTTGCTGGCCTCTGCTTAATGGTTACTATATGGTTACTAGAGAATTCCTTAAGCAATGAGAAATTCTTTTTTTTTTTTAATTGAATGGTAACTATGTACATTAATGCACTTCTGGGGTACAGTGTGGGGTTTTCACACAATATCTGAAACACTTCCATCAAACTGGTTAACATAGCCTTCGTATCATTTTCTTAGTTATTATTTTAAAACGTTCACATTCTGCTCTTAGAACGATTCACTTGTACACCTTGTAAGATAAACCTCAGAAGTGATCCCTCCAATTGCAGTGAGAAATTCTTAACCCATAAAACGCACTCTTTTTTATATACCAAATACTTACTCATTATCAGAATATTTACCCTTTCTATAATTTGTGATTCCAATAAATAATAAATTGAAAAAAATTACTAAGTAGTTTGTTTTTTCCTTTTTTTAATTTCAAAAATGATCAAATTAACCAGTTACCACCAAAAAAGGACAAAATTAAATCTCAAGGTAAGAAACCCAAAAGTCAGCCTATAAGAAATACTGGAAGTATTTATCAGGTTATATGACAATTAAAAAAAAAAATTACCTCTGCCTTCAAAAGAAAAGAATAATATTGAAACTCACCATAACAGTTTCATTAGTTTCAGGGGCAGAATCAAGGAGGTCATCTATTTCATCTCCAAGGACCATATCACCATCATCCAAAAAAGCTTCTGGCATAGTAAAAGGGCTCTTCCTTCCATTCGTCAACATTGTAGATGGCAGAGCACTCTCTTCCACTTGCAGTGGCAAAACAGAAGTTAGGGGCAGAATAGGAACTGAGGCCAGCTCACTTCCAATTTCATGAGAAAAACTTGATGCAGGTAAAGAGACAACAGGAACTGCTTCTCGCCTGGGAGTTAATAAATCTGCAACCAGGATGGAAACGTACTCACTCTCTCATTGTACTCATATAACACTAACATTAACAGCCAAGAATAGAGAAAATAAAGACTTCAGTATTAATATGGAAGCAATTATAAAAATAAATAAATAAGGAGACAGATACCACAGTAAAGCAACTACAAATAAAAGATTAAAAGCCATTCTAAAAATAATTTATTTTACCCAGGAATAGATCTCTTCACTTGTGAAAACTTACTCTTCTATCACAAAATGCCTGCATCCCTTTTAGGCACAGCTAGTAGATAGCAACAAGACTGTGGTAGGTGCCAATGACTGCTTACTGACATCTAATATTATTAACCACTCACTGGCATATCCAAAAATAGAAAAGTGGTTTGCAAAATCATTCTCACTTTAATATAAATATAACCACACAACAATTTTAGCTGACAACACTATATTACACATAAAGTCTAAAGCTGGCACTTCTCAAATTAAGATGATATGGGAAAACATACCTGGCTCAATATCTTCCACAGAATAATTCAAGGTCTAAAAATTAAACCAAAGAATGAATCATAGTATTTTCAGGACTCTAAACCATAAAGAAATCTGTAAGCAATGTAGGTTTTCAGAAAATGTGACTTCCTTCCTATTAAGATTCAAGATGAGTGGGATACACAAACCTTTCTAAAATGTGGAGTTAGATGAGGTGCTGGTCTAGCAGTGCCACCACTTATCTCATATGCACCAACATTTCTGAAAGGACATTCAGCAGAACATCTAGCCAACACTCATTAGCCAACTCACAATGGCCATTAGTATCCAAATAGCCCCGAGATTTGCCTTAAAAAAAAAAATTTTGGGGGGGGCCGGGTACAGTGGCTCACATGTGTAATCCTAGCACTCTGGGGGGTCTAGGTGGGTGGATTGCCTGAGCTCAGGAGTTAGAGACTAGCCTGAGCTAAAGCAAGACCCCATCTCTAAAACTAGCTGGGCACTGGCTTGGTACCAGTAGCTCAGGGGTTAGGGCGCCAGCCACATACACTGGGACTGGAGGGTTTGAACCCAGCCCAGGCCTGCTAAACCACAACTACAACTCAAAAATAGGCAGGGGTTGGGGTGGGCACCTGTAGTCCCAGCTACTTGGGAGGCTGAGGCAAAAGAAGTGCTTAAGCCCAAGAGTTTGAGGTTGCTGTGAGCTGTGACGCCACAGCACTCTACCAAGGGCGACATAATGAGACTCTGTCTAAACAAAAACAACAAAAAAAGTCAGGTATTGTGGTGGGCACCTTTAGTCCCAGGTACTGGGGAGCCTGAGGAGAGTGGATGGCTTGAGCCCCAGAGTTTGAGGTGGCTGTGTGGCTATGAGCTATGATGCCACAGCACTCTTAGAGCACTCACTCAAAGTGAGACTCTTTGAGACAGAGTCCCAGCTTGAACTCCTGAGCATAGGCAATCTACCTGCCTCAGCCTACCAAAGTGCTAGGATTATAGGCATGAGCCACCTCACGCAGCCTCCCTTAAAAAGTTTTTTAAATTTTTTTTTAATTTTTTTTTTTTTTTTTTTTTGAGACAGAGCCTCAAGCTGTCCCCCTGGGTAGAGTGCTGTGGCATTACAGCTCACAGCAACCTCCAACTCCTGGGCTCAAGCGAGTCTCCTGCCTCCTCCTCCCAAGTGGCTGGGACCACAGGCG
>CAUYTI010106195.1:0-41796 GCA_963575145.1 Galago senegalensis | reverse complement strand
TCATTATTAAAAAAAATATATTGATAAGGAAAAGGTTAAATCTTGGGCATCAGCAAAAATCACAATAGAGAACAAATGGTTAGAAATATTTCATCATTTTGAAACAAACCATGTTCCATACAATAATGCACTAAAAATTGTGGGATAAGCGCTGTCCTTACCAGGAACTAATGCTGTGACTGAACACATTTTTTTCTACAGTAAATAAAGTGTGGACATCAGAAAAATCACAATTAAGTGTTGAGACTTTGAAAGCCATTTTATGTGTGAAATATAATTTAACAAATTCTTATGAAAAGTTTAATGACCTTTTAAACAACGACAGCAATCTACTAAAAAAATTCACTCAAATGAGAAATATGCCAAAGAATAAAATAATACTATATATAATTTTTAAAATGTATTATATTTGTAAATTGTACTTATGTTGAAATTAAAAAAAATTACAATACTATTTTTGTTTTCTATGAAAATTTTTGTTGCTCCATATAGACCAAATTTTTAATTAAGACCCCCCTACCCCCCATTCCAGTCAATGGTGTCCTGCTTTACCAGTGTTAAAATCTGGTTGCCTTATCCTTACAGGAACTAAACCCTTTTGAATGGGGTAGAAGATAAAGATCCCTCCTGAAGAAGAGGGTCACACCCCGTGATTCCAAAACCCTCCAACCATAAAATCCTCCAGTTCTAGGATCTCTAGTTTCCGTCTTGGTTGGTGCTATAGGGTTTTCCAACATTGAAGTTCTGGTTGATGAGACTCAGCCACCTCCTCTGGTAAATGTGGACCTTATCGCTTATTTTCTTTTATCTTACACACAAAGTCAGGAGCTGAGCAGCCGCTTGTGTTTCCTGGAGTAGTTACAGGACTTTGCTCTCTCCCTCTGCTATTCTCAGGCTTAATCCTTACCGCTGTGTCCCAGGTGCCCACCCACCTAGAAATCAAAAGATGAGCTCCCCACCATTCTGGGGCTCTGCCCTGATTGAGGACCTGCAGAAGAGCCGAGGTGTCTGGGGTTTTGGAATAAAATTTCTTCTTCTGCCTACAACAGATCTGTGTCTAATCAAAACCCTTAATTAAAAAAAAAACCTCAGGTACTTAATTTGATTTGCTTATTTGCATAATATTGGAGGACAAAAGAAATCTGCTCCCAGCCTGCGTTCTGCTGCAGGCCAAGGAAGGCCCCCCCCCCCCCCGAGTGTGCCCCATAACTGGTGGCCTGGGGAGGCAGTGCACCTCCTCTCAGCTCAGGTCAGTGCTCTGGGGGGCGGGGTGGGTGACGCTCCAGGTGTGGGAAGACTCTGGAAATGCCTCTATAGGAAAAGCCTTTTGTTCCACATGTCAGCTGCCGGGGTGAAGTGCCCAATTCTGTGCAGCAGACTCCTTGGGCCTATTTGTGCCTGTATTACAGATGGAATTTGATTTCAGATGCTTCAGGGACAAGCCTGATGGGGGAGGCGGCGGCACTGAGGAGTGGAGGCGGGGGCACTGAGGAGTGGAGTGGAGGTTGCTGAAAGCCAATGCCTTCTGGACTTTTTGGCAGCCTCGGGTGACATTTGCTCCCTGCCTTTAATCCATTTAGATACCCTCACTGGAGTGCCCTGTGAGCGTCTGATGACAAAAGCTCGCAGCAAATTTGTCTTAAAGACCAGTCACCAAAACCAAAGTCCTGCTGGAGCATTGCTGACGCAAAGCGCCCAAGCGCAGCTGCTGCAGGAGCCCGGCACGGTGGAGCAGGAGGGTCTGGGTCCGCGGAGGTGGGCAGTGTGCTTGCCAGCCAGCAGGGGGCAGCCCAGAGTCCCCAGAGCCCGGCCTGCAGCTGATGGCAGCCGCGCAAGCAGAGAAAGGGAGCCCAAGAAAGCTTATGTCCCGAGGAGAAGGCAGTTGTGGGACTCTGAAAAGCTATTTACATCGCACATTTGAATGCCATGCAGAAAATGAGGCAAAATCGGGCTATGAGAACTTTGAACAAATGTTTGTGTCCATTTTATTATTCAAAAATTGCACTAGGTATGAGTACTTTTTCCCTCAAATGGCCTAAGTGATAGCTTAGAAGAGCTTCATTTCACGTCTTTTAATTTTGAATTATTCTCTTATCTGTAATAAAGCACCAGTCAAGCACAGAATTAGTATTCTGGAAGAAAGGGCTTAATGAGCTAAAACATTTCTATCTGGGTTAGTGAGAGCATCTTATCTTGCTTAAGTGTTTCAGAAGAAATGTGTAGGGAAAGAAGCAGAGTATTTGGTGCCGCTAAATGGGAAAAAATATGTTGGTCTCTCCTCTCCTGCTCCCCTGTGCATCGTAAGCCAGTTCACATGGCAACACCTAACGGCACCGTCAGTTCAACGTGAAGCGCTTGCAGCAGACTGCGGCTCTTCCTCTTAGACACGCCGATGCTTTAATTAATGAGAGTTCAGCGAAAACACAGCCCACTTTCCCGGCTACACTTCTGGCATCGGATGTTCCGTAATATATCATCATCTGCAGCAGGCGACTTTGGAAATGGCTGACTGTTAGCAACTTAATTGCCCTTAAATAGACAAGGCACACTTGTGCGAGTGTCTGTGAAGGGGCCCAACAGACAGCGACGTCAGAAAAAGTGGCCCCTCGGTGCGGACGGCAGTGAAGTTTTAAAGGAGGAATGGAGATGCGGATGTAGACGAAAGTTGTAGCAGGAGTTTAACAACTGTCGCTCTATTTTAGACACATTGTAGGATTCCCACGCTGCGTTAAATGCCAGTCCGTAGCCCGCGGGTAAACAGGTTCTGAGGGGCACCCAAGTATCTGGTAGTTGGCTGACTTTTTGAATTATAGATTTAAGAAAAATGTTTAAGATATGTACATTTGATAGTAATGGTTTCATAACAGGGCTTATGTGTGTTTTACAATCTCTGACAATTATTCCTGGGATTAAATGTCAGTACATACAGCAAGGCCTCAGTTATAGGGGTGTTGGATTTTGAAACCGTAAAGTATCCAGAACAATGCAAGGCAGAAATTTTCACAGCCAGATATGCAAAGTCCCATGGATCGCCCACAGTTGCTCCAAACTGACATCTTGTCTATGCTGGCAGTGTCTCTGGGGACGAGCAAATGGCATCATTTACATTTGGGCAGAGTGGACTTAGAAAGCTGATGGGTATGCAGACTTTTATATACTACATTAAGACATATAGGATAAAATAGGATCATTGTGGATGCTAACAAGAGAGAATAGTTTGAATTCTGATAAGTATCAAAGGGCTCACAAGAAGATGGGGAAAAGGAGGAGCTTGTTGAGCAAGGAGTAGTTAGTTAGAGGTGGTTCCCAGAGTCGAGCCGTGCATTTTGTAGGAAGAAGTCCTTGTTACACTCATTTAAAATTATTTTTCAAGTTAACATACAGCAAAATTGTGTATGCGTATAGTTCTATGATTTTTAGCTTTCTGTATCAGGTTTTGGAATAACCTCTTTACCCCAGAAAGCTGCCTCCTGTCACCTGCTGTCCCTCTGCAGTCATCCCCTCATCCCCTCTTAACCCCTGGTGTTCTCCGTCCTTACAGTTTTGCCTCTTGGAGAATGACAAATAAATGAAATCAAGAGTCCAGAACACAACTTTTTGAGACTTGGCTTCTTCGGTTAACACAGTGCCTTGGGAGTAAACCTGGATGCATGTCCACCATTAATTTGTTCTGTTTTATTTCTGGTTAGTCATCCACTGTGAAGGGACAGAGTTTGTTATCCATGCATTAGCTGAAGAACTTTGGGTTGTTTCAAGTTCATGGTGGTCACACTGCTGTAAATGTGCGTGTACAGATGCTTGTGTGAGTGTGCATTTTCATTTCTATAGGACAAGTGACTAAGAGTGGGATCATATGTGTTTCATAGGTGTGTGAGTTCGTAAGAAGCTTCCAGACTGTGTTCTGGTGTAGCTGTAGAATTTTGCATTCCCAGCAGCAGCGTATGAGGGTTCCAGTTGCTCCTTCCCATCGTCAGCACTTGGTATCAGCAGCAGCTTTTTATTTACGCCACTTTAATAGGTGTGTAGTGCATCTCATTGCATTTTAATTTGCTTTTCCCTAATGGCTAATGGTGTTGAATGTCTTACCCTGTACTTATTGGTATCCACATACACTCTTTTGTAAAGTTTGCCCATCTTTGATCAAGTTGTGTGTTTCTTATTCACGTCCTTGCTGAATATATGATTTGTAAATGTTCTTCTTAGTCTGTGAGTTGTGTTTTCATTTCTCTAAAAAGTGTCTTTCACTTATCAAAAGTCTTTAATTTTGATGAAGATCAGGTTATCAATTTTTAAAAAATTTACAGATTGAGCTGTTGGTATTCTTTCTAGGACCTTTGCCCAACTCCAGGTTATCAAGATCTTCTTTTATGTCGTATTATAAAGGTCTTATAGTTTTATGTTTTACATTTAGATACATATTCTATTTGAGTTGTTTGTATAAAATGTAAAGTTTCAGGAAATGTTCATTTCTTATTTTTGGCCCAACATTGTCTAATGTTCCAACACCACTTGTTGAAAAACCTGTTCTCCCTTCATTGAATTATCTTTGCATCTTTGCCAAAAATCAGTTGCCATATTCATGTGGCTTGATACCATTCCACTGATCTATTTGTCTATCTCTTTCACAAGACCCAGCTATCTTGTTACTATTGTATTACAGTAAATCTTAAAATTCAGTAGTGTTTCCTTTGATTTTATTCTTCTTTTTCAACATTGTTTTCCTGCTTTAATTTCTTTGCCTTTCCACAGACATTCAGAATTAATTGGTCTACATCTACAATATTGATTAAAATTGTGTTAAATTTAACCATCTTCTTGGTGAGAATCTTTACTGTGTTCAGTCATCCAATTCATGAACATTATAGCTATCCATTTATTTAGGTCTTTGATTTATCCCATGAGCATTTTATCTTTCAGATTCTGTAAAGATTCTATACATTTTTACAAAATATATATACCTAAGGATTTCATTGTAGGGTGGAGGAATTTTAAATGTTTACTTTTAAATTTTAATTTTAAATTGCACATTGCTACTATAGAGAAAGACAATCGATGTGTGTGTGTGTTGAACTTATATAATGAGACCTTGCTGAATTTACCTATTAGTTTTATAAATAGGAGTTCTGAGATGTGTGTGTACATGTAACCCTTGGCATATACTATGCAGACAGTCATGTTATCATATTGCCTATGGATGGATATATTTTTATTTCTTCCATTTCAATCTGTACACTTGTTGTGTTAGTCTTCTTGGATGGCTTAAACCATAGAAATTGACTTCCTCAAAATTCTACAGGCTGAAAAATTCAACACCAAGATGCCAGCAAGGTTGGTGTCTGGTGAGGCCTCTTTCCTTGGATTATAGATGATCTGGTGTCTCTTATGAGGATGAAAAATTTAACACCAAGATGCCAGCAAGGTTGGTGTCTGGTGAGGCTTCTTTCCTTGGATTATAGATGATCTGATGTCCCTTATGAGGATGTTAATCCTGTTCAATCATGGCCCCAACCGTATGACCTCATAGAACTTTAATTACTACCTTAGAGGCCCCCTCTCCAAATATAGGCACCTGTGGGTTAAGGCTTCAACATATGACTTTTGGGGAAACACAAACATTTAGTCCATCATGTTTTAATCTTATTTTCTTGCCTCATTGCAGTGGCCAGCATTTCTAGTGCAGTGTTTAAGAGGAGTGGTGAGAGTGGACAATTTTGCCTTGTTCATGGGGCAATATTTTTAAGGGGAATATTCAGTATTTCATCATTGATATTTTATGGAGATATTTTTGTAGTTGCTAAAGAAGTTAGTTACTTCTACTTCTAGACCTCTGGGATTTTTTTTTTTTAAATCATGAATAGATGTAGAGTTTTGTCAAATGCTTTTTGTAAATCAAGTCATATGATCATGTGTTTTTCCTTCTTTATACTTTTAGTACAGGGGATTATACCAATTGGCTTTAAAATACTGGACCAGTCTTGTATTGTCAGCATAAACTTCACTTAGCTAAAGTCAGTGGTATAATTTATTTTACAGTTGCTGGATTTCATTTGATAATATTTTGTGGAGTATTTTTACATTGATGTTCATCTGTGTGCTGTCTGGTTTAGTCATCAGGACAATAATGGTCTTATAAAAATTGCATTGAGAGGTGTTCCCTTTTCTTCTGTTTTCTGGAGAAGAGTATGTAGAATTGGTGTTATTTCTTTTTTGAATGTTGGTAGAGAAGTGCTGAGAGTCATTAGTGAATCTGTCTGGGCCTATCAATCTTTTTATTGAACATTTTAAATTGTAAATTTAAAATTTATTTAAATTACTCAGGTTACTTGATGTGATAGGACTATTTGGGCTTTCTATTTCATTTTGGGTGAGTTTTGGCTGTTGGTTTTTAAGAATTGGTTTATTTTTTCTAAGTTGTCGAATTTGTGGGAATACAACTATTCTTAGTATTCCTTTATTATCTTTTTAATTCCTGCCAGAGCTTCCAGTAGAGATATCCTTTCTTTTACTTCTAGTATTAGTCACTAGAGCTCTTGTCTGAATTTTGGGGGTCTCCTTGGATAGCGCCTTCTCTTGGGCATAGTGCAGATTCTTGTGAATCTGGTCTTTCAGGATTTGTCTTTCAGATTCTGTACATATTTTGTTAGGTACGTTTGAATTTATTTGATGTATATTCAAATATATCCAATATAGATTTTGATTTTAAATTTATTTGAGTTTGTTTGTTTTCTGGAGATTTGGCCATGCTCAAACCAGGCCTCTTCTCCTTTGGCTATTTTTTTTTTTGATGAATAGATGTTTTGTTTAATTACTTTTATTATTATTTTTTATTTCAAATTAATATGGCACAAATGTTTAGGTTACATTGTTTTCAACTCTAAGGTAAAGTTCAAGTTGTAGTAGAGCCCTTCACCCCAGGGGCATGCTGAACACCCTCACACTGTGTACACTAGGTGAGGTCCTGCCAATGGCCCTCCCTCCTCCTGGATGAATATTTTTTACTGTGGTAAAATATACGTAACATAGAAGTTATATATTTATGCATATTTAAGTATACAGTTTAGGGCATTAAGTACATTTCACATCATTGTGTATCTATCACTATTTTTATCTCCAGAACTTTTTAAATCTCCAGAATTTGTTTTTCTTTTTTCATAAATAGACCTCTTTATTTGTCATTATTAAAAGTCTGAATTTTAAACAGATTCTTGGATGGGTGGTTCATATCCATCAGTTTGTTCACTACTTTAACACCTGTCTCACCCCCAGTAACTACCTTCACCATAAAGTCCAATGAGTTTTCCCAGTTCAAACTTGGGCTCTGGAGTGTTTTCCCATTAAACACTAATTACCCATTTACTCCTCCCCCAGCCCCTGGAAACCAACATTCTCCTCTCTGTTTCTGTGAATCTGAATATTCCAAGTACCTCTTAAAATACAAAGTGGAATCATGTACTATTTATCCTTTTGTGCTAGCTTATTTCACTTAGCATGATGTTTTCAAGGTTTATCTGTGGTGTATCACAAGTCATAACTTCCTTTTTTGACTGAAGAGTATTCCATCACATGTATATACCATGTTTTGTTTCTCCCACCTCCACTGACGGACATTTGGGCTGTTTCTCTTCTAGATCATTTGGCAACAAAGCATTCTGAGTTTCCTTTCGGGTTATAGACTGCTACAGCATACAGGTGCTTCTGCAGCCTTTAAACTATTAGATTCTAAAATTAATCTTCTGGTTGGCACCTGTGGCTCTAAAAGAGTAGGGTGCTGGCCCCATATACCTGTGATGGGTTCAAACCTGGCCCTGGCCAAAAACTGCAAAAAAAAAAAAAATCTTCTAATAAGATAAAATAGTAATCTATTCTAATAATCTAATAATATCTAATTCTAATACTCTTTTAACCTTCTAATAATTTAGAAGATCTTGGGCCTGCGCTATGGGAACATTGACCGCACTTCACACATTCACACCTCACTTTATCTATGGTACAGAATCATAATTCTTCACAGGCAAGGGCCATACAGCAACCTCCTGGAAGTTCTCTCCAAGTTGCTTCCTTATTGGGTGCGGGCCATGAGGCTGACTGGTGCTGGGTGAGATTTCTTTGAGGGCAACCACTGTGTACTGAGAGTCATTTCTGCAACTGGTTTCTTTTACTGACGCTTGGAATCAGCATAGAAGAGCATTTGTCTTGGCTGGAAACACCCCAGTTGTGTTCATTCTTCACTCTCCAGAGGCTCAATAGTTGGTGCAATACCGCATCTTTAGTGCACTCTACACACTTTCCTTCATGTGGTTCTCCTTGTCTTTACCTGTTTCTTCAGAGTAGAAGTTGTGTTGAGATATTCTGAGTCATTATTGGGTGTCCCAGGAAAAGGGTTAGAAATAACCTGATTGCAGGAGGTGGGAAAAACAGGAAGATTTTTTTCAGCAATAGGTGAGGGTGTCAGGCATTTCAGTTTGAGGGACAAAATTAGTAAATGTGTTGGGGTTTGGAGGTTTAGGACTGTTGGGATTGCCAGAAAGAGGATAAGGTAGAGGAGGAAAGAAAAGATGGCCTACTCTTTAGAATTTCTTTTTTATTTTTCTAGTTTGAATGCCTACTCCCATCAACCTAAACTCACCTGTAAAGCAAAATCCTCCCAAGCTGCCCCAGGAAAATCTTATCCACCACTTTGTCAGACCTCCAGGACATCCCAAGCAACATTATATGGGCATTAACCTTTTCCCCTCTTTCTTTTGAGCCAAGATAGGGTATTCCCACCTTTCCTGAAAAATCTGTGAGGACCCACGTATTTTCTTCTTGGTTTCTTTATGCTCCAATGAAGCTTCTAGCTCCATAATAGCTTGAAAAGAAATAATTCTTCATTGACAGATGAATGAAAATGCCAGAAGATAATTTGGGACATGAAGTCGTTAAAGATGTTCTTATAGACAAATATTGGATGAGATAAATAGTACTTCATAGAAAAACAGGCTCTGTAATCTGATGCAAAATATTTAAATTTTGAAATCGCCCATTTACCTTCTATGTTTATGTGCAAAAAATGGTGAAAATAGTCTTTACAAAAACATTAATAGTTGTAATTCCTGAGGAAAGGTCTGGATGATTTAAAAAAATTTTTTTTGAATATTTTTGTTTTTATGCAACTTTAATAGGCCTTGTTACAAAAGACAGGCCCTTGGTCTTTTTAATGTCTGGCTTACAACAGAAACCTGTCTCTCAGTTTGTGTTTGTTGAATAAATAAGTGACTGATTAATATATTAATAGTAGTGGTTAAAAAGTGACTAGGGTTTAAAAATCTATAAGAGGGTTTACAATTCATAATATAACATGAAAGGTCTTTACAGATTGTAATAGGAACACAAAAGCAAACGTGTCCTTCTTACTACAGTTGTGGGAAGGCTGTGGGCCCCTGCGGTCCTTGGGGAACTAGGTTGGCTGGCTAAATGAGTCCCTTTCAAATGTTCCCTTGTAACCATCTTTTCTGGAAGGGTGAGGCAGGTAACTTGAGCTCATGTTTAATTCAGATTTATTTTACTTTAAGCTGTCCCTTTTTAGAGCTAATTTAGCAACACACATGCCCTTTCTCAAGATTTTTATCAGGTGGTGGTGAACTCTTAACGAATATAATACAAAACATTTCCCTACCCTGGAACACTGAGGGGATTTGAAATGCAGTTTGACCTCATCACCCTCTTTCTTCTGGCCCCTGTAATCAGTTTTATGAAAAGCATATGGCCGCCCTGCTATATCTTGATAAAGAACAGTGTTTGTGTCCCATTAAAAAATCACTGGAGAGTTGCCTTCAATCCTGGGAAATGATGAGGTGCGGTGGAGGGTGGTGGGGGACCCCTCTACTACACACACCCTGTCCAGGGGCAGTGAGCTGGACACTACCTCTCAGGTCTGCCCCCGCATCACGACATGGGGAGCTGTCGGGGTGGTCTCTGGTTCATCCCCATGAGGGCTGTATGGGGGACCAAACCTCAGGCCTGGGGGTCAGGGGGTAGGAATGAGGCCCCAGCAGCACCTCTGATGGAGCTAGAAGGCAAACATTTGTTCTCATCAGTGTCTGCTAAGAAGAGAAGACAACTGGGAAGCAACTGAAGATGTTTTCAGAGAGTGTTTCCAAACAGGGAAAGCCCTGGGTAACCGTCCATCTTCCCAGGAGGCTCCTAGGAAGTTCTGGGTAATGGGCCGTCTTCCCAGCCAGCTCCTAAGAGTCCTGACTGTTTTCTTCAGTCCTATCTTAGCTATTTTTTCAACAAGTATTTATTCTGTATCCACTAAGTACCACCTTGTCCTAAGTGCTTAGAACATATCAGTGAACAAAATGGAAAAGAACTTTCCCTTGGGTAGCTTGCTTTGTCCTTAGAGGACAAACTAGGAGCACAACTTGTAATTCTGCAGGCGAGTTGGGGGTAGGAGAGCTGAGCAGGGTCCCGGATGCCATGGATGCAGGTGCCGCAGGAAGCACAGTTAGGACAGCTGGGATCAGTCCAATAGAAAAGGGGAGATTTAGGCAAGAACCTCCCTCCTGGAAACAAATAAGAAGTCCCCCTCATGTGACAGGAATGTACTTAGATGTGTGTGGTCCTTCCTGCATCTGAGCATTACAAAGGGAACTGCATTTGGCAGTTACAGCAGAAGCCTGTGTACCTGGGGGACAGTCAGTCCCAGCACTGACCCTTTCCTCCCACCCCCACTCTGTTTTCCTGAACACTCCCTCCCTCCTTCAACTTGCTTCTGGAATGCTAACCTCTTGCTCTTTCCCCCTCATAGACCAGCTCCTCTTATATCTTGCATGGGTTTGTTCTCTCACCGGATTCTTTGAATGTGGGCATTCTCCAAGGTCCTGTCCACTCTGCCCGTCTCATGCCCTGGATAATCCATTTCCCTCATCATGGCTTTAGCAGCCGCTGGTCAGGGAGCAACTCCAGACAGTCTCTGAGCTATGTGTCTGCCCTCAGCTCCATTTTGTCCCCCTACAAGCTTCAGCAGGTCTAAAGCTGAACTCCTCAAACCTGTTTTCCCTGCAGGACGTTGCATCTTTGGTGAACATCTCAACTCTCCAGCTAATGATAACATCAAAAACCTGGGAGTCATTCCAGCTGTTCTTTTCCTTTGCCAACAACAATCGGTGGGGAAGGGGTGGGGTGTAAGCTGACCCAGGACAGCAGACTTGTGGTGCACTTACCACCAGGTGCTGAGCACCATTCTTTGAGCTATGACTGAGGCAGATGGGAGAAACCAAGGCACAGAGAAGTCCAGTGAGCAGCAAAACAGAACTTGAACCTGGGCTGTGAGACTCTAGGGTGGGCACCATTAACCACCACCCTGAGCTAAGGCTGTGGAGATGTCCTGGGATTAGATCCTGGAGGATTCTTCAGGCCATAATAAAGATTTTGCACTTTATTCCTTAGCCAAGGGAGACTAGGCAAGAGTCTTAAGTAAGGTAAGAAAGAGGAGAGAAGGCCCATGTGGTTCTTAGAAGGCCTCTTTGGCTGCAGGGAGCAGGAGGAATTGGAAGAGCAGGGGGCCAGACTAGTGGGAGGGTGGTGATAAAATGTTCTAATAGCACTGGCAAGAGATGGTGTGGGCATGGAGTGGAGCAGAGTGGTGAGGCTAGAGGGGAAGGGACAGAGTCAGGAGATGTTCTGGGGGTGCAGCACAGGGAGGTAGATGCAAGACGCAAAGAGTGAGCCTCGTGTCTGTTTGTGTGCCAGCTCCTCTGGACACCTTGCTACAAATTTGTAGAATTATATAATGTAGAAAAAAGAATAAGAAAAAAAAACATATCTACTTCTACTATTTGCTGATAATCACTATTAATATTTTGATATATACACGTACAATAATATTATTTAAATTCAGTCATGCCTCACTTAACAATGGGGTTAAGTTCTGAGAATGTGTCTTTGGGTGATTTTGGTGTTATGCAGACATCACCAGGGCACTTACATAGCCTGAGTGGTGGAGTGCACTGTGCACCCAGCCTCTGTGTCTGGACCACGCCCTGGGCTGCTCACCTGCATGGCCGTGATTGTTCTGAACACTGCAGGCCGCTGTGACACAAAGGTGACTGTTGTGCTTCTAAACGTATCTCAGTGTAGAAAAGGTACGGTAAAAATGGGATGTACGGGATAACAAGCAGCTCACCTGTGGAGGGCCCTTACCACGAGGGAGCCCGCGGGATTGGGCGTTGCTCTGCGTGGCTGAGTGAGGGGGTGAAAGTGAAGGCCTCCGATGTTACCGTATACCCCTGTCGACTTTACAAACACTTTTAGGCTATATTCAAGTTATAAAAAAATTTTTCTTCAATGATAAATTTAGCTTACTGTAACTGTTACTTTATAAATGTAGTTTTTAACTTTTTGACAGTTTTGTATTGTACAGCTGCATAAAATTATTTTCTTTCCTTATATTGTTATTTTATAAGGTTTTTTCCTATTTTTTTCTTTCTAAACTTTTTTGTTAACAATGAAGACATAAGCACACACACTTGCTGGCCCACACAGGGTCAAGGTCATGAGTATCACTGTCCTTTCCCTTCCCATCTCAACCCCCTGGAAGGTGTTCAGGGGCAATAACAGACATGGAGCTGTTGTCTCCTATATAGCAGTGGCTTCTGGAACACCCCCTGAAGGACCTGCTTGAGGCTGTATGACCGTTAACATTTTTTAATAATTAAAAGGAATACATGCTACAATAATGATACACAAAGTATAGTATAATAAGAACATAAGCCATAACCTAGTCATTTATTATTATCAAGTGTTACATACTGTACACATTATATGCACTAGACTCTTGTACAACTGGCAGCAAAGGTTTCTTTGCACGAGCATCACCGCAACATGTGACTAAAGCCTTGACTATGACCTTATGATGTCGGTCACTAGGCAGTAGGAATTTTTCAGCAATGTTATAAGATCATGGGACCACAACAGTGTAGGTGGGCTTCTGTTGACTGGAATGTCATGATGTGGTGTGTGACTGTGGGGTTTTATATACACACATCTACACGTATGAATATGGTGTATATGATGTGGGTATCAACATGCACACTCTATATATATCCATGTAGTTGTATGTTAATACAGGTATAGTGATTCAGACACAGTTCTAACGATGTTTTGGTCAGTGATAAACTGCATATGGATGGTGGTCCTATAGATTATAATACTGAAATTTTCACTGTATCTCTTCAATGTTTAGACATACAAATACTTAACGTTGTGTTACAGCCGCCTACCGTGTTCAGTGCAGTGACATGCTGTAGAGGTGTGGAGCCAGTAGGTGGCACCATAGAGCCTGGGGGTGCCGTGGGATGTACCATCTAGCTTGTGTAACTACACTCTGTGATCATTGCGTGGGATGAAATCACCTAAGGGTGAATTTCTGAGAAGATATTCCTATTGTTAGACTGAGCATAACTCTATCTATATCTATATATAGCGTGTATGTGACATATGTGGTATGTAGGTGTATAACTATATAACATGCACACAATATATATACATGTATATTCTTGAGTTTTTTACAAAAATGAGGTTCATAGTTTATACATGGGTGTTTGCATATGTATGTGTACATATATGCATTTCCCCCCTAAAAATAACAATGTTAATATTCATTTACTGTTTTTCTTAAACGTTATTTTAACAGCAGCACAGCAGCTTCTACAAACAACCCTTGCAATGAAAACCCTCTTTAAGCATTTAAACATTTATATATTTTTAACCTCAGCTTTGTCTCATAAATAGCATCAATTTAGAATTGATTTATTATTTTCTTAGAATAAATTTTCAGAAGTGGATTTGATGGTTCAAAGGATATAAAAAAATCTTAAGGCGTCGTTACATGTTGCCAGATTGCTCTTTAGAAAGGAATACTCAATTGCATTTCCATAATAAATGAGTAACATTTTCCCAGTTATTATGGGTTTCTAAATCTTTGCCAAATTTCATTTCTGAATTATGGGTGAGTATGAGTGTTTTTTCACAAGTTAATTGTGTTGTATTCTTTTGTGAATTGCTTGATCATGTCCTTTGTCCATTTTTCTATTGGGGTGTATTCCCTTTTTGACTTTTTTTGAAGGACTTGTTCTAATTAAGACCTTGGAGATACAAAAAGATAGAAATAACCTCATTTTAGGACAGGTAAAAGTGGGAGTTGGCTGTGAGGGGCAGTGATATCAGGAAGACCAAGAGGAGAGGACACCAGGCTTCCTACGCACAGGAGCTAGAACCCCAGTTTGTTACTCATCTTCCAGCTCTTGGAGGTCACGAGCCTCATTTGCTGCTATTCTCCTGATGTGGTTCCAGCCCCCATCCCAGACTTTCCTCTGCCTTCTCCTCTTGTTGGTGCCCCAATATGGTGACTAGCCCAACATGAGCTCATGGGCCCCCTCTGTGGCTTTCAGTGCTAGCACCCTTGAAAGTCTTCTCCCTGAAGAAGCAATCTGGTCACACAGGTCTCTTCCCTGAGCCATACCCTGAAAGTCTTTGGCCAGGACATGGGTTGACCATCTTGAGGTCACACACTCATCCTCAGCTCTGTCAGTGAACTTTTGCATTATCAGTCAGGCTATTCACATTTTCAACTAAGATGTACTAGGTCTGACCATTAAGTTTGCAAACTTGCCCCTGTATATTTCTGTTGCCAGCACTGTACAAACAACTCAGTAAAGTTTCATAACCTTAGTATATCAGTGTCTCATAGCTGTGTTTATTCGTGTCTTGCTGAGTGGTGTTCGTTATCATTGTTGTGTGTTTTTGTGTGCCGTCAAGAGAATGTTGGAGTTTGAATTGTAGCAAAGAACAAACATTAAATTTCTTATTAAACTTGGCAAGAATGGAAGTAAAATCAGGGACATGTTAGTCCAAGTTTATGAGGTTAGTTCCATGAAGAAAATAGCAGTGTACAAATGAATCTAACATTTTTCAGAGGGGAAAGAAAGGGTCACTGATGAAGGTCAGGGCAGCCAGTAACTGGCAGAACTGATGAAAACATTGTATTCATCAGATTACCTGTCAGAATTGTTGGCTGACTGTGAAAAGCATAGCAGACCAAGTAAATATGGATGAGAAATAGTTAGGGAAATCTTACCTGAAAACCTCGGCATGAGATGGGTGTGGCTTTTGCATCATGACAATGCACCAGCTCACATGGCACTGTCTGAGAGAGATTTTAGCTGTAAACAAATAATTCTGTTGGAACACCCTTCAGGCTCACCTGATTTGGCCTCCAGTGACTTTTTTCTTTACCTGAAGTTAAAGGAAATATTGGAAGAAAGACATTCCAATGACATTTAGGACATCAAGAGGAATATGATGACAGCTCTGGTGGCCATTCCAGAAAAAGAGTTCCAAGATTGCTTTGGAGGGTGGACTTGGTGCTGGCGTAGGTGCATAGCTCCCCACAAGCAGAACGTTGAAGATGACTGTAGTGATCTTCAGCAGCGAGGTCTTAGTATTTATCTAGGATGAGTTTGGAAACTTGTCAAATCTCTCATATATATGTTTCTACAGTTAATTTCGCAGTGTATTTCCTGGATGTGTTTATTTCTTTTATTTCCACTGATAAATAGCTTTAAATAAGTCCTTTGTTACTTTTCACCTGCAATGCTGCTTCTTACAGCTCCATGCTGCTGCTCACAACCTTCTCTTCAGCAGAGAGATGCATCTATCCCAAATGCAAACCCAGCCAGGACCCCTACCCTCTGTTAAATCTCCCAGTGACTCCTAACAACTTTCTGGGTAAAGTCAAAGTCCTAATATAACAAGATAGTCTTTCCCTGTGGCTCTACCTCCCTCTGTACCCTGGTGATACTCCTGCAGATGTCCCGTCTTCCCGCTATACCCTGGAAGATTTGGGAATTGGCCACGGTTTCCTAGGTGGCCCCTCTGCCTGGGAGGTCCTTCTCTCCTTCTCTTTCTGACAAACTGTTATCCTTCAATAATCACTCAGGTGTCACCCCCCTCACTTTGCTTTCCTTGACACTTCTCAGGGTTTCTTCATATTTATACCATTCTGGACATAATTCACCCCACAGGAACATGCTATGTTGGAATTGTTTCTCTGTCTGTGCCTCTTCTGAATGCGATGCCCTTGAAGATAAAAGGCCACCGTCCCATTTCCTTAGTGCTGAGAAATAGGGTTGGAGGAATGTGGCCACTTGGATGGACAGAGGGCTGGTACCTGGGCAGCTGCAGCTGATGGAATATTGTGTGTGGTTAACTGAGAGTCATCATAAATACTTATTACTATTTTTTTGTGTATTAAAGGAAAATGAAATGCACTTTACATCAGTAATCTCCGAAGTCTAATCCAATGTCTGATGAATCAGCGTAGCTCACAGGAGTTGGCTGCAGCAGGCCGGGTAGGGCAGGGATTGAGAACCAAGTCTCTTGGTCTGGCAGCCGGGTGTGGCTCCTGGCTCAGCCTCTAGCTATGAGATCTCGTGCAAGTCAGCTGACCTCTTGGCCAGAGGCTCTTGCCTGTAAAATGGGTCTTAGAAACGTTGGCCTCTCAGAGCTGTGAGGACTCAGCTGGGTGAGGGAGTTCAACACCTCACAGTAGAGTTCATTAACGTGAGTTATTATTATAACTTATTAGTATCACTAGAGTGGTCTCAGTGTTGGAAATGTCTCACCAGCACCACAGATACAGAAGGAAAACATAGTTGTTTTTATTTTCTAGTTGTTTCAATTCTGGACGAGAAGCAAGTTGAATTGTCTCTAGGAATTCCCTAGTGTATAAATTTCACCTTGCTTTAAAGGCAGCTCCGACTGTCATAGCGGGTTTGAACACTCTATTTCCCCCTTTCTTGGCACTCTGAGAAGATTCTGTCTCATTTAAGTGGAAACAGCAATCAGGGTGGGATGCTCCCTGCGTGTCTGCGGATGTTCAGAATCTCATCAAAGACTCGCTGGCAGGGCTTTGGTGTCTGCATTTTGTTACAGCTGTAGGCTGTCCGCCGGGTCCTGTCTGCTGTCAGCTGTAACTGCCTCCCCTACCCCCAGCATCACCCTTTGTCTTGGAGAGCAAGGATATGAGACTGCCTCTGCAGAATCCAGCCCAGCGCTCAGGGAAGAGATGCCTACACATGCATTTTGCTGGTAAAACCAATTCATCTGCTCAGAGAGCAGCCCTGGTGATTAAAGAACCTGGAAATAGGGGGTGTGGCTTGTTCCAGGCAGCCCCGGCTAAGGGAAGAATCCTTTGTGTGATGCCAGTTATGGGGCAGTATTGAGGCCTGTTGACCTTGAGTATTTTAATTTTCATACTCCAAAACATGTGTTTTGTGCCTACCCCCTTGTGTGATGGGAACATGCATTTGCCGTTTTCTTCTTGAGTCCAACCTCTACTGCTTCATCCTTACCTTGAACTTATGTCCAAGACCCCCCCAGTTTGTTGGGATGAGGACGTCAGCCAACTGTGGCCTTGGGCCAAATCTAGCCTGTTGCCTGTTTTTGTACTACCTATGAACTAAGAGTGATTTCTATACTTTGAGGAAAAAGAAAGTCAAAGGAATAATATTTTGTGGCACATGATACTTATTCCTATGTCCACATACTGCCTCTGAGTGGTCTCATGCTACGAAGGCAGAGCTGAGTTGGGCCCGAGAGTCTGTGGCCTGAAAAGCTGAAATAATGAACATTTGGCTCTTGATAGAGAAAGTTCTCCGGCCTCTGCTTTGAACTAACAGCAATTCTTTGAAATTGCATTATCGTCTTTGAAATGACTAGCTAGCTGTCTGTCTTCAGAAGGGAGTTAAAACTGGTTCAGGGATGTAAGTGGAGGATGGATTTTGTTTCTGGCCAGTGGAGAGGCGTTGTCTGTGTGCAGCTGCACGTCTTCCACATTTGGCTACTTCTCGGTAAACTGGTGGGCTTTGCTCTTGCAGGCCTCAGGGTAACATGTGCCTCTCAGGGCAGCCAGGCCCCAGGGAGCTTGCAAGGCTGCTCGCAGGGGGGTGTAGGCAGTAGGTATGTGTGTGGCGAGGCTGCTCACAGGGGGGGTGTAGGCAGTAGGCATGTGTGTGGCGAGGCTGCTCACAGAGGGGGTGTAGGCAGTAGGCATGTGTGTGGTGAGGCTGCTCGCAGGGAGGTGTAGGCAGTAGGCATGTGTGTGGCGAGGCTGCTCACAGGGGGGGTGTAGGCAGTAGGCATGTGTGAGGTGAGGCCGCTCGCAGGGGGGTGTAGGCAGTAGGCATGTGTGTGGCGAGGCTGCTCACAGAGGGGGTGTAGGCAGTAGGCATGTGTGTGGCGAGGCTGCTCACAGGGGGGTGTAGGCAGTAGGCATGTGTGTGGCAAGGCTGCTCATAGGGGGGTGTAGGCAGTAGGCATGTGTGTGGCGAGGCTGCTCACAGGGGGGGTGTAAGCAGTAGGCATGTGTGTGGCGAGGCTGCTCGCAGGGAGGTGTAGGCAGGCATGTGTGTGAGGAGGCTGCTCACAGGGAGGTGTAGGCAGTAGGCATGTGTGTGGCGAGGCTACTCGCAGGGTGGTGTAGCCAGGCCTGTGAACATCATTCACAATTCTTGGGTGTCTCCTGGCAAAGCGAGGGTGCAAGCTGCGCTTCTGAAGCACAGCAGGCTGCAAGGGAGTGATGAGGGTAAGAAAGTTGTGGGGCCTCTCTCCAAGGATGGTCTTTGCCAATAGACTGCCTCACAGGAACAAGAAGGCCACCCACAGAATTGGAGAACTCCAAGGGCCGGCTGGCCACACTTCTTCATCTGTGGGGCACACATGTCAACACATGCCAGGAGGGAACAAGGACCCCGTGACACCACTGCAGGGGAGCAGCTACCACTGAGAGCTGCCAGACTCTAAGTTAAAAGAAAGCACTGGAGCCAGCCCTAGTCACCCACTGCATAAAACTCCTGGCAGTGTTCAAGATGCTGACCTTGCGCTGAGACAGGGGCTTCCCTGAGGCTTCCACTCCAGGTGACCACCATACCACTCCCTCTCATGCCGAAGATTGGGGTTTATGCAACTGGACTTGTCTCTGTGAGATTAAGTCCTTCCTCCCAAGGCCTCTGGCCCTTTAAAAACGTCCCTAGGATGGCGAAGTTTCATCGTCACTGCACAAACACCAACCGGTCCTGGGCTCTTGTACTGGGGCTCTTGTCTTCCAGCCCGATGGGTAATGTGAGCGCAGAGTGACCAACTGTCCTGGTTTCCCAAGATTAGAGGCTTTCAGGGTTAATACTGGAAAAGGCCCAAATAATTGGTCACCGCCTGGGGAAGATAACCTAGAAAGCATATTAAATGGTATTCTCAGCCATTGGAGAATGACTTTACCCTGTGACCAGTGACTAAAAATAACTTCATTCAACAAATGGAAGGAAGCCAGACACTTAAAGGTTGAAAGCATGAGTTTCAGAAGCTAGTGGTTTTTTGGTACTTAGCTTTGCTTCTCGGTTTTTCTAAGCCTCAGTTTATTCATCTATAAAATGGGCTGTTATGCACCACCTACCTCCTAGACTTGAGAATTAAAAGAGAAAATGCATGTGAAGTGCTTTGTGCGTTGTTTGGTACTCACTAAGTTCTTGATACACATTAAAAAAGCAACAGTGAAACAAGGAAAACTCAAAACCGTGTCTAAAGTGCTGGCAGACACAGGCACAGATTTTCCCTAATGTCAGGACATTAACAAGGGATTTGTGTATTTAGGAAACATTTCCAAAGGTGAAATGAATTTGGGTTTTTATTACAATTTGGGTCGTCGAACGGGACCCATCTTGCCCTGATTGGCATCAGTGTGTGAGGCCGGGGAAGCTGCTGACACAGTCCTTGCTAACAAGAGTCACCCAGCACCAAATGTCAGCAGTGCTGGGGGTGAGAAACTGCTCCAGCAGATGGAGGAAAAGATTTTGAATTAAAAAATAGAAGGATGATATTATCTATCTCAAATATTTAGACAGCTTGACTGGTATTGTGTTTTCTTTCTAGTTAGACTCTGTTACAGGAAGTTCACTGAATTTCCAATCAGCCTCCTGAGGAGCACTGTCTGTGGGTGTCAGAGAACAGGACAGCCGGGCAGCCTTTGGAAGCTCTAGAAGATTCTACCAAGGAATTTTGTCAAAAAGCCATTCCAGTGAGTCAAAGCTCCTGTGACTCCATTATCCTGGACAGACCCTATAGGAAGAACTGGTTTATTTTCAGAGAGTTAGCCAGGAAGCCTGAATAATTTTAGTTCCAAGGGATTTTGTGCAAATGCAGAGAGACCTGCATTTTTGAAAACTTTCTTTTTTGGAATAATTTCAGACTCCTGGGAAGGTCGCAAAAATAATGCGAATGATCCGTTTACTTTGAATCCTCGAATGGTAAAATTTACCACATTTGTGTTATTTACCCTCGATAGAGACAGATTACTTGTTCTTTTTACCGTTTGAGAGTAAACTGCAGACAAGATACTTCTTTATTGCTAAATATGTCAGTGTATATTTTATAAAAAGCAGAACATTCTCTTATACAGCCATGGTACAGTGATGAGAATGAGGAAATACACACTGCTCTGATGATGTGATCTGATCTAGGCGCCTCCTTCAGACCTCGACAGCTGTCCTGCTGACGCCCTTTACATAGGGTGACCAGATTTTAACATTGGTAAGGCGGGGCAGGGGCAGGGGACGGGGCAGGGCATGGCCTGACAACAATGTAAACTTTGATAAACAGTTCTTGATAATCACTTCTCAGCAATTATTTGTTATTATTACAGTTTAATATTATTGAATTAACAAAAATAATATAAAACTCATATTCTGGCAAAATAGCCACATGGCAGCTGAAAACCATATATTCCCTTCTTGTTCTCCTGCCTGTTTGTGCATTCTTTCAAAAAATCAGGACTTATTTAAAACACCGCAGGACACAGGACAAATTGTTGAAAAGTGGGACTGTCCTGCCAAAAGTGGGACATCTGGTCACCCTACCTTTACAACCCCCTCCCCCCCGTTCCCCAGGAGCCAGTCCAGGACCACCACTGTCTTTCCTTTGACTCCCTCACTCTGGAAACAGTCCCTGACTGCCTTTGTCCTTCATCACCTTGACAGTGATTTTGTAGAGGGTCCTTCAATCTGGATTTGTCTGGTGTGTTTCCTTATAGCTGATTTCAGGTTCTGCATTTTTGACCAGAGTTCTAGAGAAGTAAAGTGACACGGCCTTTTCAGAGAGTCACATGGGGATAAATAATGTTTATTTGTCTCTCAACTTCCACCTGTTTAGGACAGTGTCTACCACCCTGAATGTTCTCTACCGTTAGAGTTATTTTTGTAGTTATTTGTAATTATTAAGTATGAAGGACCTAATATGAAGTATACAGTTATTTTTGTAGCTATTCGTAATTATTAAGTTCCCACTCACTAGTTTTAGCACCCACTGATGATGCTTTTTGCCTGAAACTATTATTTTGCCTGATGGTTGCCCAATGGTCATTAAAAAACAAAAAAACAACCAAAGCCCATCACTCCTTCTACATTTATTTAGAATTCTACATAAGAGAGAGACTTTCCTTCTCTATTATTTTCCTATTTTGCATGGACCAATGGATTCTTATTTTTTCTTCTTCTATCACTTAGTACTATTATTATTTTGGGCTCCTAGCGCCCCAGATCAGGCCATTGGAACCCCTCTCAAGGTGGCTCCCGTGTCCTCTTCACATGCTCCCTCTCGTGGGCAGCCTTCTTTAATTTCTGACACAGCATGATATTACAGGTTTATCTTGTTCCTTCCCTGTGCCAGACTGGAGATCAGTCACTTTTCCAAGAGGCCTTTGTTTCCTTTACTGGAAAATGGTCATTAGAATCCAAGATGTGGGCCCTGGGGGTGCCCATCACAAGTGTCTCCTCCTAGACCAGGGGTTCTCAACCTATGGGTCGTGACCCACAGGAACGATATTAAAGGGTCGCGGCATTAGGAAGGTTGAGAATCACCGTCCCAGACCCGCATCAGCAGACGAAATGGGAATCTGATGCATCAAACATATGTTGATTTCTGCCCATCAGAAAGCAGAGGCAACGCACAGCCCTGCTACTCACTATCCGGCAGGGAGGAGGACGTGACGTGCATGCTGGAGGTTTTTTTGTTAAAGTCTAGCACAAGTGTAGATATTATATCATTATACTGCCCCCCCCCCCACTGGACAGCACTTCACAAACACCTTTCCTTTGTTGGACATGGGCGTCCTTTCTTCCTTTTATTAATGGCGACATGCTACAGCCCTTGGTGTAATAGGTTATTCAAACCACACCCAATAATCTACATTTAGGTTATTTCCATGTTTTCTCAACTGTAAGTAGAATTGAGAAATCTTTGTCAGGTATTTTTTCAATGCGCAAGAATTTTTATAGATAAAAATTCCAACTGTGCAATCGTGGGGTCAAATTGTGAGTTTAAAATAGTAATAGCTGCTGCAAATTCCTCTGAAAAGATGATCTTGATTCCAATTCCCGTCAACATCGTCTGAGGGCACCTGTTCCTTTGTGCTGCCTGCGTCCTTTACCCGCGTCCTTTACCCACCTTAGTCACTCTCTTAGTGGTCAGTGAAGGCTGCATGGCTGTTCACTCGCTGCTGGTAGTCCATGTACGCAGAGTGCCTCTACCACATGGAAATTTATGTGGCCAAGTCTATCATTTTGTTCTTGTGAGTTTTTATTTATTTTCAGTATTATTTATTTTGAGATGCCCTTCCATCCCTCCAAATAATAGGTGGGGCTTCTGCCCAGACTGAGCTTGTGTGGACCCTTAGTTCCAGATGTGGCCGCTCAAAAAGAAAGGCTTTCTTCACTCCCAGGGCAGGCAAGCTGGAGCCCAGGTGGTGAACCGGTTCTGTGCCCTGTTTCTGGAGTGAGCGGCTGGGGCCAAGGGTAGGGAAGGACAGGATGAGGCAGCAAACCCAGGCAGCCCAGGGCCCTGGCTCTGAATTTACTGAAGGCTTGAGAACACCTGCTATTCCAAGTATGGACCTGATTGTAGGGCCACCAGAAAGCCGAATAGACCAGAGAACTTGGCCAGACAATAGTAAATGACGGGTGAGCTTTCTTGGTCCAAAACCAGATTCACATTTCTAATCATGACATTGTAAGTGGCAGCATTTCAGCAGTTCTCAAGCAAATTCATTTAAAGAAGTGATTAAGCACCCACTGTGTGCCCTGCAGATAGAAGTGGACAAAACAGCAATTAGCCCTCATGGAGTGTCCGTGTCCCCCGAGTGCCTGCCAGCCCCCAGGGGCCGCCGGCCCTATCACTCGCTGGCATGTGCGAAGCCGCCTGGCTGGGAGGCACAGCCCGCAGGGGCCAGAGACTGGGGCTCAGATCCACCACACACCCAGGTCACTGCCGCTCCCACACACCAGCCTGGCATTTCAGAGGAACCTGTGTCACCTATCCCAAGGTGAATCAGCTCCTTTCTTCCTTTAGCTCCCAAATATTCTGTTAAAAGTAGGTAAACAGCAATGAATTTATTTCAGAAAATTAAGATAAGCCCCCCAAAGAATACATACAAATTACCTATAATACCTTCACTCAGAGATGAGGACAGAGAGTATGACAGCACATAGCAGTCTGACTACCTAAGTTCATCCCTTAAACTGTGTAATGCTGTAAATGTAAATTACCTGCTCTTACGTACACACATGCACTTACATAACAAAGGTGGGACCACACAGCTCATGCTGTTGTCTAGCTTGCTTTTGTCATGTAACAATAAGCAGATGATAATTTACATTCTTAGTCCTCTGTGGTATTATTTTTAATGCTACTCACCTTGGGTAGCAAAAGCCCTTCTCACAGTGCATCACGATTTTTCACAAATGCATCCTCACCCTAGGCTGTGTGTCCACTGAGGGCTGATCCATGTGCTAGTCAGGTCTCCTGCCCTTCACACAATGTCTAATGTGTGATAATAATAACCAACAATTATTGAGCTGTGACTCTGTGCTAGGTGTTTGGAAGCCCCTCTTGAAGCAGTGACTCCCCAGTAGCAATAAGCATGCCCTGTGTCCAGATCTGGATTGCTGATACCACCCTCCAATTGAAGGAAACAGGGCTGCTGAGGGCAGTGGGTGATTTCAGGACTGGGGCTGGAGATACACACAATGAGCCTGGAGCTGCCAGCAAGGAAGTCAGTGCTCAGAAAGCACAAAGACCAGAGCACGTTGACAGGATGCAGGAACCAGCTGGAAGAGCTCCCAACAGCCAGAGCTGGAATGCTTTGAGCAAAAAAGAGCGTACCAGATTAAAACTCAAATTATAAGATAAATATCCAGGAATCCATACTGATATAAATAAATGATTAACCTCCGTGTCAAATATGAAACTTAATTTAGCAGGATACAGAAGCTTGGGCTTAAAATTGTTTTGTTTAAAAAGGTTAAAGAGAGATGAGCACCCTCACCACCTGCCAATAGATAAACAACTAAATGTCCACACCAGAGAAAAACCCAAGTGAACTAAGTGGGTGGTGGGGAGGAGGCTGGTAAGCTCTTACCTAATGGACACGATGTAAAGCTGTATGTCACACACTTCTGGGGTGAAGGCTCAACTACAACTTGGAAAACAATGTAATGTAAGCATTTGTGGCCCTCATGTTAATCTAAGATATAAACGACTAACTGGGAGAAGAGACAAATCTGTCATGCCAAAGAATTCTAATTAGGTACATACTCTGCCTAAGATGCTGGTGGCCCTACAATCAGGTCCATTCTTGGCAGAGTATCTACCTCAAGGAGATAGAGTTTAACTCACAGTGCCTTAAGTGTGGGCCGTGCACAAAGACCCCCTTTCCAAGGACAGCAGTGGACCTGGAGAAGAGTCCCTTCTAGCAGAGACACCGACAGACACTATTCCGATCAAAGTGAGTGAGGTCAACATCCACTATCATAAATCATGCAGATGGTATACAGTTGATGAGATGTCATGTGAAGGTACCTGAACCTCACAAGTCCTCCAATCTAATGATTAGAAAGACATTCGGAAAAGCAAACCCAAGTTGAGAGACAGTCTTCAAAATACCTGACCAGTGCCCCTCAAAACTCTCAAGGTATTCAAAAAACAAGGAGAGTCTGAGAGGCTGTCACAACCAAGAAGAGCCTGAGGGGACATAACAACTAAGTGTCATCTAGGCCCTCCAGATGGGACCCTGGAACAGAAAAAGGACATTAAGCAAAAACAAGAACAAAAAAGAAATTATGGCTTCCATTAATAATATTGCATCAATATTGGTTCATTAGTTGTGCCAAATGTGCCCTGCCCTGTAAGATGTTACAGCAGGAGACCCTGGATAGGGGTTAACGTCTGTACTGCCTGGGTCTTTTCCATAAAACTATCCTAAATACAAATTCATTTTAAAAGTGCCTTTCATCTATTCTTTATTTAGTTCTCCTGATAGTCCTTTGGGGTTTTGCACTCTTCTCCCTGAGGAGTAGAGCACAGGGAGTGAAGAGTTTTGCCCAAGGTGAGCAGAGGTCTGAGCCAGGACTAAGAAGATAGCCCAGCTCTGGAACCTTCCCTTAAAGACACCTGCTCAGTAATACTGGGGAGGTGGGCTCAGGGCTTCCTGGATGATTTCTCCCCACCCAAATCACCTGAGAATTGCTGCTCTGGTTCTCAGGTCACCCACAGAAACCTCGTGGCACCTGCAGCTGGACATGGAGCTGCATGTGGGACCTGGAACATGCACTTCCTACCCAGATAGCTGGGTGGAGAAAGCTCAGAGACACTGTTGTTTCCTTTCCCAAACGAGGAACAATGAGCAGTGAATCACACCTGGCGCTCAGCAGTTTCTTCCTATCATAACCCAGAGGGGACATTTACAGTCATGCTGGGTTGGACCTTGTTCTCTGTCTCTCTCTCTCTCTTTTTTTTTTTTTTGCAGTTTTTAGCTGGGGCTGGGTTTAAACCCGCCACCTCTGGTATATGGGGCCAGTGCCCTACTCCTTTGAGCCACAGGTGCTGCCTGGATGTTGTTCTCTTTGATGGATATGAAGTTCCCTCTGGGCTGATGATGTCCCTACAGGGTATGGGACATCCCTGCTTGGGGTGCAGGGTGGGCGGGGCTGCAGGCCCTGGGCCTGGGGTGGGCACATGGGGAGGGTCCACAGATGGACCCTGTGGCTCCGCTTCCTTCTGCCTCTGGAGCAAGTCACTCCCCTGGGTTTCATGTCCTGAGCATGCTGTGGGGATGTCTGCCCAGTCCCTGGATCCTGGCAACACTTGGCCACTTGCACAGTGGCTGAATTGGGCAACCCCTGGGTGCAGAGTGCTCCCACCTGGGTGCTCTACAGGCTGTTGGTGACTCTGCCTCTTGGCAGCAAGGTACAGGACAGCCATGGGGGTCACCCCACTCTCCATGCCTTAGAGGCCACAGTTCGCCAGACTTACTGCATATTAGTCTGCCTCCGGATGGCCACCTTCCTTGCAGTGTCGTGTGTCAGTCCCAGAGGACATGCTCAGTAAGGCATGTGGTGGTGGTGGTGGTGATGGTGGGTGTACAGCAGAGGCAGCTCTAAGTGACACCAGCTCCACTGCTTCTCCCAGGAGCCAGTCTGGGAGCTGCCAGGGCCTGAGTCCTCATCCCTAAAGAGGCAAGGGAAAGGGAAGAGTGTGTTCTCCTGAGCCCTCCTATTTCCATGGGGCTATGCTGCAAACTCCCTGGTGTGGCAGTAGGGACCCCCACTCTTCCTCCCCCTTGGGACATGTGCCTGCCTGTGTACTTGTGTTCTCCCCTCCCTCCTCCTAGGGTTGGGGTGCTCTGGCCTGCCCTTCCCCCTGGCCTTTTAATGGGTAGTTTCCACCCTTGTACCCAGAGGAGGGCTTCACAGCATATGCACGGTGACTGGAGCTTGGGATTTGCCACAGTCCGGTATTCTGTCCTGTGACCCTCCTGAGCCTGCCCAACTCCTAGCAGCCTCTCTAGCACCTTCCCCTGGGCTCAGCTTCTAGGTGCTGGCAGGGGGCCCCTGCCTAGTATCAGGGGCCCCAGGAAGACACTGCTGCCCAGAGCCCCATGCTCAGCTCAGGCCACAGCAGCCTTTCCTCTCCTTGCAGGACCGGGAGGCACAGCCTTGGAGCAAACACACAGTGTGACCCAGAGTGGGAGGAGCCCGCTCCCTGCCACCTCCGAAACAGGTGCTACACCTGCCGTGGGAAGCCTCCTCCAGAAAGACATCTTGCCAGTAGAACAGGGGAAGCTGCCCCAAATCTATCTCCCCAACTGGGGGGGGGGGTCATGGGCTATTCAAGGAGGGGCCGTGTGGCTTGGAGCAGGTTATGATGTTTCTCTCAAGGAAGGGCCAAGGGCATTGCGGGGGCAGGTTGTAGGGAATGGTAAATCTTGGAATCAGAAAGTCTGGCCAGGGACCTACAGAATCTCAGCTCCTTTAAATCTACCATTTCTGGAAATAACTCAAAAATCAAGTAGTGTAAGGGAGAGGATTATATAGGGGCCACTGAAATTCCTTCAGTGGGGGTTGGTTACAAAACACATATATTTTCACCTTCCTCCTCTATTCCACTCTCTCCACATTACCAGCTGGCCTGGTGTGGCCCAGACAGCCCTGGGGGTGGAAGCTGGTAGGACTCAGGCCCTGGTGGGGGCTACATGAGGTAGAAATCCCTCCTCCCCAGCTGACCACAAACCCGTCCCTCCCCTGGCTCCCCCGGGTCCCGCTCCTTGTTCTGGCTCTGAGTGTTCTCTGCCTGGCTCCCTCGTAGCCAGGGAGCAGGTGGCTCATGTCCTAGGGGGGAAAGGTGATGAAGGGATAATGTCTCACCTTTAGAAACAGCTCTGAGAAATGTTTCTTTCTGAGGGACCAGTGTCCGTGTGATCTGACCTCTTAGAAGCTTTCCTTTCTGGGCTTAGTAGTATTCTCTTGGCCCGATATCTTTCTTAGTATTATTATTCATACATAGATATTGACAATCGGTATTGATAGATAGGTGGCATGTGAGGGCGGAAAAAAGCATCAGATCCGTAACATTATTTATGTGTAGTAAATATTTAAAGACTCCCATGTGTTTTGATCAGAAAATGTGTTTACCTGGACAGTTTAGTTTCAAAAGTTCCTCTGATGTGAGATGTATTAAGATTTATAATGTGGCTGGGTGATGTGATTGAGTGCGTGTGGAAGTCCTGAGGAACAAAACCATGGCACCACCAGTGACTTTGCTGCCCACAGTCCTGCTTACCAGCCGGAGCTCTTCTCTGTTTGCTGTTAAGTTGCAGGGATTTGCTCTGTGTGAATTAGCAGCTGTGAAGAGCCCCCAGGGACACAAGGTGGCTAGTTGGGAGTGAGCAGGTGCACTTCCTAGCACGGCCACCAGAAGGCACATGCCTGCTGCCTTGGAAGGCCTCGGGGCCCCGAGAGGGCACAACCACTTGGCTGGCGGCAGCTGGCGGGGTCCACAGCCTGCTTCTGGCTGGTGGTAACTTCCACAGCGTGAGAGGCTGCCCCTCTGAGGATCAGCGTCTTGGAGGAAGTACTTTCATTTCCTCCCACCTAGTCCCTCTGCATGGCACTTGCTGGCAGCTTCCTCCCTCCTCCTGGAGTTCTGTGTGGAGCCTGGAGGGAGTTTTCCCTGGGTTGTGACTTCCATGCCAGGGTGACCACATTAATGGAGGGGGTGTGTGCTTGTCATCAAGTGAGTAATGATGGAGGCTGCTCCCAAGCTGCAGCTCAGCTCTGCTGGGGACCGCACCGTGTCTCTCCTCCCTCAGTTCTCAGAAGGTGGCTGTACTTTGAATAGGTTCTTTGCAGATTTAGTTGCGATGAGGTCAGACTGGAGTAGGGTGGGTCCCTAGGTCCCAGTGGGTGGTGCTGTGGGTCCCTAGGTCCCTAACACAGTAGGTGGTGCCCTCATAAGAAGATCCCCTGAGAACCCAGACACTCAGGGAACAGACTTGGCCACAAGATCAGAAGCTCCTTTTGCTGCAGAAGCAGGGTGAGGCAAGGAAGGGTATGACCCTCTGGGCTTCAGAGGGAGTGGCCCTGCTAGCACCTTGGTTTGGGGCTTCTGGCCCCTGAACTTGGGAGAAAGTAACTTTGTGTTAAGCCACTCAATTTGCGGGACTTTGCTATGGTAGTGCCAGGAGACTAATAAAGGCACAGAATCGGTGAAAGGCAAGAGCAGAGCTGCGGCTGGCTGGGAAACATGCCCTGTGGTCTGAAGTGGAAACACCAGTGTGGTCCCCAGGAACCACTAAGGTGGCCGCTCACTTCCTGTGCCGAGGGGCACAGTGGCTCTGGGACTAACCCTGCCAGGTGGGAGGTGGAGGGGGCAGGAGAAGAGCCTTTTTCTGGTGGCAGGGAGGGCAGGAGTGAGCAGGGCAGCGTGACTGCCCTGCCCCAGCCTCCTCTCCATTCTTGTTTTCCAGAGTTATTTCCCCCAGGCAGGGCAGAGTTGGTGGGGGAGAGAGCAGGAGGACTGATGTTACTCTTTCAAAATTCAGCACCAAATCTGGGAGCAGGGAAATGTGTGAATTGAGGTTGGGGAGCTGCCTGCACACATAGCCTCACAGCTGATTTCTGGAACTTATCTGTCCTGGGAATCGACCTTGAATCCTGCTATGTTAGAGCACCAGAGGAGAAGGATGCCCCATCTTGAATCCTCTCCATTGCCTGGGTGGAGGGTGGTGGTCCCACCCAGCCAGCCACTTGTGCCTTCCCAGTGTCACTGAACTGGAGTGTGGCAATCTCTGGGGCAGGACTCATATTGCTAAAAATGTGGTAGTGGCTGTGGTTACCCAGCCAGGTCAGGGTCTGAGCTCTGCCAGGCCCAAGGATGGAGGAGCTGGTTGTTAGGGGCATGGGTTGGGAAGATACTCTGATCCCTTGCTCTGTTTTGCCATATTCCAGTGGCCTCTGCCCACTTGCAAACACCCCATCTCTCCTGGGAGCCCGTGGTGGGTCCCTGCTGCTCACTTCTGAGTAGGTACAGACAGTTCACAGCCACTGCCCCCCAGGCAGGGTGGGCCTTTGACACTCAGAGGACAACCCAAGGTGGTCATGAGCGCCACCTCTAAACCTCAGTAAAGGGAGCCGCATTGTCACTTTCCTTATGGAGGGGGTGGCAGTGGAAGTCCCGGTGGAGGAGGAGAGTGGCATCTGCTGCCCCTGCCCCCACCTAAAACCACCGTGTAATTACAGACGTGCTGGCCTTTGTACAGTTCCCGGTTCCGGTAAATATTAACGGGTTGCCTTTTATTCACTTAGCTTATGTTTTTGAAAGATGGCCCCAAACAAAAAGATCATATCTGTATGTTGTGCTTTAATTTATTTTCACCTTTTTTTCTCCTTTGGAGACCCCTAGTGTATCATCACTTTGTTTACCACAAATTAAACCGGGGCTGATTGTTTACCAGACCCAGGGCCTCTGTGTACGGCTCCCCACGTCCCTTTTTTTTTTTAATAATCACAACCTGGGATTCATTTGCAAGAGGCCCTAATCTGCATGAGAATTATACAATTAACTTTTGATTAACCACCTAGTTCTTTCTGAAACCACAGTGTATAGGACACTCTGCATTTAAATAATTTTCCTTAAATTGGGAGCAGGCCTTTCATTAAGCTGGTGAGTTTCACTAAACAACAACATTTGGAGATAATCAGGGTCAAAACAATAGGTAAGATGGCAGGGCTAGAATGTCATCTTTAAATATAACAGTGCAGATAAAGGCCCCCAGATTGCGCCTTATCAAAACACAAAAAAATCAAAGCGCTCTCTTGTCTGTGGCAGAATGCGGAGGCCCCAGCGATGTCAGGCAGCCATTGTCTGGCCACCCTGGCAGCAGGGTTTGCGTTTGGGAGCCCGTCTAACACACATTACATCACGTAGGGTACTTATCTCCGAGTCTGACAATAATTATTGGGAAGAATATGCTCAGAATGACTTTTTTGTGATTTTTATGCTTCCCCAACACAAGGAAGGGGAGATAACGGCATTAGGAGGAAGGGGGGAGTCTCGGAAGACTCTCCCAGGAGCTGGATCTTCGATTAAATTTGCTCTGCCACGCCGGTGCTGTGGAACAAGTGGGAAGAAAGCCGGGAGCCTTTTATATTGGGTAATAATAGTCCTGAACACAGCCCTCACCAAAAGATAAGATCCATTGTCGAAACAAACAAAGGGAGCCATTCAAGGCACGGGAGGAATATCTATGAGCAAAGTTTCACATCCTCTTTCTCTGCCCTGCTCTCCTTGCTCGCTCCTCACTCCTGGTTCTGCCAGTTGCCTTCTGCTGGGGGGTCGGAGTGGGGGGAAAGGCTCCAGGGAGCCTCTGGTCTAAGGGCACCCAGGAAAAGTGGTTGTTGATCTTGTGGGTCATTGGCCTTGAGCTAGACTGTTGGAGGTCAAGGTCATGGCCATCCTGCTGCGAGTCTCACATTTGCTTCTTCCCCAAAGTCCCCCAGAGAGACCTTGATCTCAGATACCTAGCTCCCAGGAGACCTGGCAGAGGGTCAGATTAGAGAGAAACAGTTCAGCCAGTCCTTGCATGTTGGTCCTGCCCGGTCCTACCAGACCCTTGGCCTGCAAAATCCTTTCCTTAAAAGAATCATTCTGCTTCCTTCTCCTTACAGGAAATGGTAAACATCCAGCTATAGCAGTATATTGCATTTACTTTTTTATTTTTAATTTTTTAAATCATAACTGTGTACATTAATGCATTTATGGGGTTCTCTTCAGATCGTATAAATCTTTCACCTTTGACTATATTGCATTTAAATACTGATGGGATATTTCTTACTAGAATAAAGCTGAGAGATTCAAATTAGCTGTTTTTTTCTCAAAGCCTTTTGCACCCAGAGTTAATATGAGCATAATATTAATTTTATATCTTCTGCCCTGTATCCTGACCAGTGTCTGAGGGTGGGGGTGGGTTATCATGTTCTTTAGCCTTAGAGGAAGGAACACACTAGGATGAGTGAACTTTCTGATTTGATCAAAATCAAAATACTGTTTTGCCTCCCCTGACCATCTGGATCGCCCACCATCATTGGGATTTGATTGATACACATTTGTTCAGTCTGGGCTCTTCCCTTTCTTCCACAGCCCTTTCCTGGCCCTGGGGGGTCTGCTGCAGGGTGGGGGATTTTCCCTGATGTGCCAATGGGGACTCTGAGCTGCTCTTGGTGGGTGAGGGGGGGCAGTGACAGTTCTGAGGCAAGCCTTAGTAACAGTTGGGCCCAGACATGCAGAACAGGAGGCAACAGGGCTGCAGAAAGGACGTGGTGTGACCATGTCCAGCCCAGGAGCAGAAGAGCCCTGGGTTCCTGCACACACAGTGGAGGGTGAGGGTTGAGGCCAGCAGGGCTTGGGGGCCCTGCTATGAGCACAGAGTGCACTGAGAGACTCAGCGTGGGCTGGGAGGGAGGAGGTGAGGGCCTTGTCTGTCCACAAACCCTTTGTGTGGCCTCTGGCAAGTGCCCCCTTTTTTTCTGAGCCTCAGTTTCTCCTTTAAAACTCACAGGGCTTCTCAGAGCAAGTCCATCTGCTCAGCCCTAAAATTTGACTAGGAACAATTAGAGATCCTTGGGGGCTTCCTTCCTTGGTAGCTGGTGTGCCCTCCTGGTGCTTCTCTGGGGGCACACCAGGAACTGTGGACAGAACCTCTGTGTGTGGGTGAGTCAGCACAGGTGGAGTGCCGGGTGCCTGCCCGCCAAGGCCACATGGCGGTGGCTGTAGTATCTTCCCCTGGGCTGGCCTTAAGTCTGTAGCCTTCAGAGCTGGGACAAGGTGCCCTCCACTTCTGGGGGTGGACATGCCCCCTCATTATTCTGCAGTGGCTGACAGAGGGGAGTAAGGAGCATGCATGAGGAGGAGTGAGGTGGAGGAGGAATCTGCTGCCAGGTGCCCTCCAGGTCTGCCTTGGTCTTGCCGGCAGCCTGGTTCCACAGACCCACGGAAGGCCAGCATCTGGCACCATCTGAAGCTCTCTGCTCTCCCAATCTTGCCCCTGCAGTGAATCTCTGTAGCAGGACCTTCTCCCTCCCCAGCAGGCCTTGGACTGGCTGGTCTCCAGGGCTAGCTAGGCCCCGTGGTGGGTAATACTGATTTTGCTCTTGACTACAGAGCTCCCTCTGGCCAGTGATCAGGGGCAGGGTCTGCTCTTCAGAAATTATCTTTGGCCACTTAAAAAAAATGAGATGAGCAATGGAATTTGATTTTCAAAAAACTTCTTACTGTAAGTGGCTGGTGTCCTTTTAATACTCAGAGAAATACAATGCTCAAAGCCAACTCCATATGCTATTTTGAATTCTCAGTTAATTGGGCCTCAGGGTCAATCTTTCCTTTAAGTTGTCCTGAGCAAGGAGAAATGAGTTGTTATTCTGAAGTGGTCGGGACTTTGTGAGAGCGGGGTTGTGTGTGTGACTTGTGGGCTGGTCTTTTATACTGTGGGTGTTTTAAGTAGGATGATGCAAGAGCAGATGGGGAGGTGGATACCATCCTATGTGTTTGCTAATGAGTGTGGAGCTGGCTGTGACCTTCTCAGTTGGGGGAGAGGCTCCCACACACCTGGTGAGTGAGATGCTCATGATGCAGGTGGCTGGATACCGAGAGTATAACTAAAAAAGCCCTTTGCAGATGGATCCTTTAACTAGTCTCTATCTTATATTACAAAAACTGAGAAGATATAGGAAGGGCAAATTGGGGACTAGGAAGATTACAGTAATATAGCTTCTCAGCTAATTGATTAGCAATTACAGCTGGTAATATTGTTCATTTTAATTGTGTTTAATCTCTATTTTGGTAATAAAGATTATTGTTTTGGATTATGACTTTATCCTATACTAATTACTAACTTGTGAAATTAAAGTGTATATTTTCACATCCTGAAAAAAATTCACAACATGCCTTACATAATAGCTTCCTTTTCTGGACATATCAGTTGTTTGGGGATTGTTTATCCTTAACATCTTAGAAGGACTCCATTTTGGCAAGAAAAATAAATGATGTTTGGTCTATTTACCAAGAAATAGAGGCTTTTTAAAGAAAGTCATGCTTTTAAAGGGAATGAAAGAAACAGAAGATATTGCCAGAAATAAATCTAAAAAATGAGAGAACACAAGTCAATGTACATGGAAAACTGATTTTTAATTTTCAAGGGGATGGTGCCCTTGGAGGCATGTCTGCAGAGCTCGACTGGGACAAAGCAGCAAGACCCCACCTCAGAGCTCCCACCCCCACCCTCTCTCTGTTCTGCCTTCAGATACATCTATTTCTTGTGCCTAATTTTTTTTTCACAAGCTTCTCGTATCAAGCAGCCCACATTTGCAGCTCCTGTCTCCTCTCTGCCTTCTCAGCCTGACCATGACAGAGGAGGCATGTTCATAGACAGCCTTGATCTTATTCAGGATGTCTACAAGTCCCCAGCCTTGTCCACCCATCTCTCTGTTTCTCGCCTTCACATACACTGAGGTGCTAATGCTGGGTCATGTTCCGGTTAATGTTCCCCTGAGCACATGGCTGTGGTCCCGGGAGATTTTACTGTCACCTCATGAGAACACGGTAGCATTGCAGCGTCCCAGCATAATGTGCTCCTCATGTGTTTGCAGTGTGCTGTATAAACAAACCTGCTTTGCTCCAACTCGTATAAAAGTATGTATAACTCACAAAAAGTATACAAAAGTATGTATAAAAGTATGTATCACAAGTCGTATAAAAGTGTGATTCTGTATAGCAGTGGTCTCCAACCTGTTTGAGCAGGGACTGGTTTAATGGAAGACAGTTTTTCCACCAATGGGGAGAGGGGCGGTATGGGACAGGAGACAGAGCTCAGACCACAGACGGGTACCCAGGGCTTGGGGACTGCAGATATACAGTGTATAATACTTCATCATGACAATAACAGACTATATTATTGGTTTGTGTACAGTAGACCCTCCATAGTGGACCACTTCCTTAGATTGACCTAATTTCATAGATCAGACACGCACCACATGTACGGTGGGCCTGGTCCCACATGCTGATCACCTCCAATTGTGGACCAGTTTGTGCCAGTCCCTTGGGTGGTCAACTTAAGGAGGCTCCGTTGTGTTTGCAATGCTGCACTTTTTCCTCACAGTTTGAAAGTATACTCCATCTACTCATTAAAAAAAAAGTGAACTATAAGACAGCCTCAGGCAGGTTTCTCTGGGGGTGTTCCAGAAGAAGGCATTGCTCTCATAGGAGATGACAGCTCCATGCGTGTTACTGACCCAGAAGACCTTCCAGTGGGATGAGAGGTGGAGGTGGAGGACACGGTATCAACCATCCTCGCCCTGTGCAGGCCTAGGCAAATGTGTGAACCTGTGTCTTATGTAAAATAAGCTGATATGAAATATAAAATATATTAAAGCTTATATTAAAAGTATATAAAGAAAGAATATATTTTTACACAGCTGTGTAATGTGCTTTAAGCTACGTGCTATTACAAAAGGGTCAGCAAATTAAAAAAATGACAGTTTATAAAGTAAAAAGGTTACAATAAGCTTATTTATTATTGGAGAAAGAAAACTATCTTCATAAACGTAGTGGAGCTTAAGTGTCCAGTGTCTGTGGAGTCTGCAGTAGCGTGCGAGGCCTCAGGTCCCTCCCCGCTCACTCACAGACGCACCCAGAGCAGTGGCCAGCCCTGTGAGCTCCGTTCCTGGTGTGCAGTTTTTATCTTCTATCCTGCATTTTTACTGTCTCTCTTCTCTGTTTGGATACACAGTACTCACACCATGTCATGGTTGCCTACAGTATTCAGTGCAGCCAGAAGCCCTGCAGGTGTGTGACCCAGGAGCACTGGGCTGTCCCCAGAGCCTGAGCATGCAGGGGGCTGTCCCCGTGATTTGTGTAAGGGGACTCTGTGATGTTAGCACCAGGACGACACTGCCTGAAGATGCATTTCTCCGGGCACAGCCCCCCGTTAGTGCCCCCTGACTGCAGCGTCCTTCCATGCACACCCCTCCTGTCCCTGTACTTGTTGAAAGGAATGCATGTCACTACATGCTCAAACTGTTTTCATAATCAGGAGCATTTTCCTTTTTTTTCCTTGTTAATATAGAACAAGGGGTGGAAATGCTTTTTTAATGGTGGGCCAGATAATAAATAATCACTTTGGGCTCTGTGAAGGCACAGAGCCTTCCCAGACAGTCTGGACGTGGAACAGTGTGGCCGGGACCAGCACTCTTCATAAACAGGCAAAGCCAGGATGTGGCCCAGAGGCCGGAGCTTGCCGACTTGTGTGTGGAAATTTACATACATAGGATACTGTGTGTGTGTGGCTATTAACATTGTAAGGAAAGCTTTTCTTTTTGTTTGTCTTTGAATATGATGTTAACAGTCCTATAACAGCCTAGCTCAAATATTCATTGTTATTTTATTTTCAGAAATACTGTACCGACGTGTAATTGACACACGAGAGTGCCAGCCTGTCAAGGGCAAACAGTCAAAAATAAGCAAAGGGCTTTGCTGATTAGACAGGAATGTAAGATCTTACAGAATTCTAGCTGGTATTTTTTTTACCTGGCCGGGCTTGTTATGTTAATGGATTGATTCCATTTCCTTAGAGCTGATCAGTGGCAGTACCCAGGTGCCCTGAGCTGTGTCGAGGGCTTTGTGGTTCAGAAAGCTGTTCCTGCGTGTTTTCTACGAGGTTCCTAGTGATGCTGAGGTTGCCTTATCTCCATTTTCCAACTGCATTAAAGCTCCAAAAGGGCCTCAGATGCAGATGCCAAAGCACGACCAGAATCAGATCTTCTGACCCTGAATCCCGCACACCTTCAGTTGGGGTAGATTACCTCCCCCCAAGTCCCCACTGACCGTGGCCGTGCCACCCTGGAGCTGCCAGCTCCTCTGGAGTACTGTGTTGCCACGTACACCTCAGGGGCTGCCCTGAAGATGTCACTCTCAGAGGCCCCCAAGGCTGATTTTGTTGTGTGCTGTATTACCTCGGAATCCAGCACTGCTGTTTGGGCAACCCTCTCACTCCCCTCCCCCAGTCCCACCCTCTCACTCCCCCTCCCCCAGTCCCCTCCATTTCCTTAGTTTTCTCAGAAATTCATGCAAAGCAGGTATGACAGGCATGGAAAAAGAGCATTTAATTTAGACTAAAACCCTTTAAAACAGGCGAAGGAGTTTAAGCAGTCTTCATTTTCCTTTTTTTTCTTTAACAAAAGCAGTAGGATTTTTCTGCAACCCTCCCACCCCCCCACAGCATTTTAGAGCACACCCTCTTTACTCTGAGCCACCTGCAGGAAGCCTTGAGGATGGTGCCCAGAGGTGTAGCCGCACTGAGGTCCACGCCAGAGCTACAGGGGAGGAAGCAGCGCTCTCTGCCTGGAGCCTCCCTCTGACTGTGGAATTAAAAATGAATCACTTTGCTAATAAATGTAATCCCACAAATTCTCTGAATGAATAGTGTTGAGAGCAGGAGCTGGCATGAGCCAGCCTTGAGTGAGAGCTCTGCCCACCCCCCTGCAGCCAAGTCTCCCTTCCTCCCCTGGAACCACAAGACAAGCTTTGTGCTGATGCCTTTGGAAAGCCCTGCAGGTCCCTTTTGTTTGGGCAATTTGCATTTGTCAGACAGCATCTAAGTGCAGGAATCCAGATCCTAAATACATTTGGAGATGTCATTTGAGAGTGTGGCATTACAGTGTGCTTCTCTGCTGATGGCCCTGAGCTAAGGGCAGTGGGTTACTCCTGGCCTCTGCAAATATGGTCAGGGACTCACTCCTATTTGGGAGAATCCTTTGATTTATTTTTCTCAGCACTTGTGCCAGAACCAACTGTATTACAGGCCATCTAATTGAGACTTGGCAGCTGACAGGCCAGATCAAAGGCAGCCCAAGCCCAGATTCCAGCTCTCAGGCCAGTGGGCACTTAGCTCAGCTCAGAGCAGAGTGTCCCACCTGCCTTCCAGCAGCTCATGCCAAGGCTGCTGCCTCCGCATCCCCCAGGCTGCTTGTGGGTAGCTCCCCCGTCCCATTGGTTCCAGAAGGAGCCACTTGTGAGCTATTAAAGACAGCAATGAAGTGTCGTGGTGACAGCAGTGATTCAGGGAAAGATGGAGGAAGCCGGGAAGGAATTCTCCTTTTTCCACAGTGCTGAGTCCAAGAGTGGGAGCACCAGGCCAGCCCAAGGCAGGCGGGGAGGCCCTGGTGAGACGGGCATGCAGGGCAATGGAGAGGCGAGAAGAGCACAAAAAGGAGCATTTCATAAGCTCAGAGGCGGTAACGTCACCTGTGTTCCCCAGTGTTCACTGATCCGGGAATCCTGTTTCCTAGGAGGACCCATTTCCAGTTTAGAAGTAAGAGTGCAGCTATTGGAATGAAGTGTAAAACCACCCAAAGGTGCCTTGAGGATTAAATGTGTGAAGGAGGTCTCCTTGGGTGGCTTGTTTTATCCATATATGAATCTGAAGCTCCTGTTCTGGACAGAGCAACACTGACACAGGTGGACAGCCCAAGACAAATGAGCAACACTCGAGACCCACAGACAGACACACACGCATGTCCAGTTAGAGATAGACACACACGCATGTCCAGTTAGAGACAGACACACATGCATGTCCAGTTAGAGACAGACACACACACACGTCCACTTAGAGACAGACAGACAGACACACATACATGTCTAGTTAGAGACAGACAGACACACACGCATGTCCAGTTAGAGACAGACACACACGCATGTCCAGTTAGAGACAGACACACACACACGTCCAGTTAGAGACAGACACACACACACACGTCCACTTAGAGACAGACAGACAGACACACACACACGTCCAGTTAGAGACAGACAGACAGACACACACACGTTCAGTTAGAGACACACATACACGTCCAGTTAGAGACAGACAGACAGACACACACACACGTCCAGTTAGAGACAGACAGACACACACACATGTCCAGTTAGAGACAGACATACACACATGTCCAGTTAGAGACAGACATACACACACACACACACACACACGTCTAGTTAGAGACAGACAGACACACACACACGTCCAGTTAGAGACAGACACACACACACACATGTCCAGTTAGAGACAGACATACACACATGTCCAGTTAGAGACAGACACACACACAATGTCCAGTTAGAGACAGACAGACAGACAGACACACACGTCCAGTTAGAGACAGACACACACACACACATGTCCAGTTAGAGACAGACATACATACATGTCCAGTTAGAGACAGACATACACACATGTCCAGTTAGAGACAGACACACACACACACATGTCCAGTTAGAGACAGACACACACGCATGTCCAGTTAGAGACAGACACACACACACACGTCCAGTTAGAGACAGACACACACACACACACGTCCAGTTAGAGACAGACACACACACATGTCCAGTTAGAGGCAGACACATACACACACACGTCCAGTTAGAGACAGACAGATAGACACACACACACACACGTCCAGTTAGAGACAGACACACACACATGTCCAGTTAGAGACAGACACGTCCAGTTAGGTGGGATGGAGAAGTCACAGGTTTTTACAATCTTGAACAAACACAGCTGGACTCATCAGGTGAACCTTTTCAAATGAGATGGTTCTGAGGGAGCTCTGTGGGCTGGGGTGGGGGTAGCTGTCCACATGTGCAAATGATGGCAGGGAGAGACGATGGTCTGCCCAGGGCCGAAGGTGCTGGTGTGGAGCAGCTGCAGTAAGGCTGGGGAGAGGGGATATTGGACCAACCAGTGATATTGGGAATCAGTTTATTAGCAAAGTGCAAGATGGTTCAAAATGCCATCCAGCACAGAGGGTCCAGTGTGATTTCTGCTCTGCTCAGGGCTACCTTATAGCTGCATGGCTGACCCCTGTGCTCCACACCTGCCCCAGAAGAGCACCCATCTCTCTCTCTCCCACCTCCATCTTTCTGAGTGTGGAGAGTATCTCATCCTGGGTTTTTATTTGTGTTCCATAAAGAAACAGTCATTTTGAGCATCTTTTCAATGTACTTCCTCAGATATATTTTGGTGAAATGTCTATTCAGTTCTTTTGTCAGCCATAAAAATTGTGTCATTGTTTCATACTGTAATTGAGTCGTAAGACTTGGTGCTGAATTACTGTTCTTCAGCCTATACTATAAATCTATAGTGATCAAAACAGCATGGTACTGGCACAAAAACAGAGCAGTAGATTTATGGAACAGAATAGAGAACCAAGAGATGAACCCAGCTGCTTATCGTCATTTGATCTTCGATAAGCCTATCAAAAATATTCAGTGGGGGAAAAACTCCCTATTTAACAAATAGTGCTAGGTGGACTGGCTGGTGACCTGTAGAAGACTGGAACTGGATCCCCACCTTTCACCATTAACAAAAATGGATTCTCACTGGATAAAAGATTTAAACTTACGACAGAAAACTATAAAAATACTAGAAAAGAGTGCAGGGAAATTGGCCTGTGAGACTATTTTATGAGGAGAACCCCCCCCCCCCCAAGCAATCGAAGCAACACCAAAAATATATTACTGGGATCTGATCAAACTAAAAAGCTTTTGCTTAGCCAAGAGCACAGTTAGTAAAGCAAACAGACGACCTTCAGAATGGGAGAAGACTTTTGCAGGTTATGCTTCTGACAAAGGTCTGATAACTAGAACCTGCAGAGAATTCAAACTAATCAATAAGAAAAGAATAAATAACCCCATTTCTATGTGGGCAAGAGACTTGAACAGAAAATTCTCTGATGAAGACAGGCACATGGCTTACAAACATGAAAAAATTCTCATCATCCTTAGTCATCAGAGAAATGCAAATCAAAACCACTTTGAGATATCATCTAACTCCAGTAAGATTAGCCCACATCACAAAATCCCTAAACTACAGATGCTGACATGGATGGGGACAGAAGGGAATACTTCTACACTGCTGGTGGGATTGCAAGCTAATACAACCTTTTTGGAAAGAAGTTTGGAGAGCATTCAAGGAACTAAAAGTAGATCTACTGTTCGATCCTGCAATTCCTCTACTGGGTATATACCCAGATGGTCAGAAATCATTTTACAACAAAGACATTTGCACCAGAATGTTTATTGCAACCCAATTCATAGTAGCCAAGACATAGAAACAGTCCAAGTGCCCATTGACCCATGAATGGATTAACAAACTGTGGTATATGTACACCATGGAATACTATGCAGCCAGAAAAAGATGGAGACTTCACGTCTTTTATATTTACCTGGATGGAGCTGGAACATATTCTTCTTAGTAAAGTATCTCAAGAATGGAAAAAAAGTATCCAATGTTCTCAATACTACTATGAAATTAATATATAACCACCTACACACTCATATGAATGGCAAAACATAACTATAGTCTAGCAAGTAGAAGGGAAGAGGAGAGAGGGGAGGGGAAGGGGATGTGGGAGGAGGGAGGGCATTGCATTTGGGGGGGACCTCACCTAATGTGCATGATGCAATGGTACATTTCAAAACTATTAAGAAATGAGTATAATTGTGATGGATGTGTTACTTAGTTCAATGTAAGCATTTCACATTGTATATCTAATCAGTGCTGAACCCTATAAATTCATCAATGTATAAAGCTATGATTTAATAAAAAACAATTTAAAAAGGAAATGAAGATTAAAACCACAATGAGATATAACCTTAAAAAAAAAAAGGAAAGAAACAGTGCTGAGACAGGTGGATAGCCAAATGCAAAAAGGCAATGTAGACAGATTACAAATACAGGTCCCTTATTGAATATATGATTTTAAAGTTCTTTGAATTCTGAGGTCTGTTTTACTGTCTTTTGAGGTGCAAAAGTTATTAATTTTGATG
>CAUYTI010106190.1:0-10745 GCA_963575145.1 Galago senegalensis | reverse complement strand
ATTGAAAATGGACCAATCAGGGATAGGCACCAGTTTTCCCTTGATTGACAGGTCCTCCAGCGCTGCTCTACTGGAGCCTCTGGGGCAAGAAAGCTGTCTGGCGCTTGCCCCAACCTGCAGGTTTCTTTGCCGGCTGCTGCCACCAAGACAGAAGTGGCAGGTCCCCCAGGCCCTGCTGGGCTGAGCTGGCTGGGGTGCCACTTTTCCGGTATCAAAATGAGAACTCCTGAAACATAACCTTGCATCAGCCACGCCCTGCCCCCCCTTTCTTGCCTTTAAAACTCCACTTGTCACTGCTGCGGATGGGAGTGTATATTCAGGGCAACTTGAATCCGTGCTCCCCGGTAACCCCGGGAGAGGCCCAAAGGGCACTACTTTATTAAGTTTGCCTCCGCTTTCCCTTTTAGATCAACAAAGGTGAATAGGCTACAAGAGAGAAGAATAAGGAGAATCCTAGCACAACGCGTCTTAAAGCCAGACAAGAAATGATTAGCTATTGTGTAACATCTATCATTCTAGTATTTTCCTTAACACAAATGGAAAATTGAGTTGGTTGCTCCTGTTTACTGTTTTTTGAAAATTCTTACCCACTGGCCCTGCTTAGAAAATAGATTTCCATCGAAATTATGCAAGCGCGATAGTTATGGAAAACTGCAGACCCTTACACCACCCCTCCCGGGACATTTCCCTTACCTCTTCTTTAAGTCCTATCCTCTCAAATTGCTGTTTAATTTCCAAATGAGTACGTCCACAGCTTCAAATCACTCAAGCAATCCCTCCGTGCTAAGGGACTCCAGGCATTACTTTCTGACCGCAGACAGAGCGTTTATTACAAGTATGGCGTCCGAGCCCAGAGGACCTGAGACTCTGGGCAAGTTTCTTCTATGTTTGGAACTTGGAATTTATCATTTGAAAAAAGGCGTTTGCTGCAGATGTATTTTCCAAGATCCCAGTAACGTTTCCAGCGTATGGTAATGATTTGAACATAGCCGAGATTCTTAGAAAGCTTGGCGGTAGGGAAGCAACGTGGCAAGCTCCACACAACCATTTTCAAGCCCGCGTTGTAAGCACTTAGGGAAATCTACTTATTCTGCATTCTACTACCCAACTGAGCAGAGTCTGAACTACGTTATTTTGCACTTAGAAAAGTGGAATCACGGCCCTGGTAAGAGCAGAGAGGACAAACAGAAAAAGAGAGACAGGGACGCGAATCTGCTTTGCTGTATCTGCTAACACTGCTGAACATCCCGCAGAAAAGTCAGTTTTCCTTTTCTTTTAAAATTTCAAATCTCCGGGAACCAAAGGCTGGACCTCAACCATCCGGTCTGCAGTTGAACTTCCCCGGAGTCCCGAGCGCTGAGACGTCGCCCCCGCGCGGCGACCGGCGGAAGGGAGGAGGCGGCGCGGCCCGGGCCGTCCCAGGTGCTCAGGGACATCGCGGAGTCACCTCGGCCTCGGGCACCCGCCCGACCACGCCCCGCGTCACGTGACCGGGCGGCGCGGCCAATCAGCGCGGCCCTCCGGGTGTTCGAATCGGCCGCGGGGCCGACGGTTGTGTCTGCACTGGTCGCCGCCATGGCCGCCGCTGGGCGCTGACGGACCCATGGAGGGTCGGGGCGGGCCTCCCGGGCCTTACCGGGCCACCAAGCTGGTAAGACGGGGCGGATCGACGAGCCCGGCGCCGGCCACCCGTTGTGCGTGAGACGGGTCGCGGTCGTACCCAGGGTGGTGATGTTTCCCGGGCCCCTGGGCTCGATGGCGGCTGGCGAGGGGACCCTTGCTGGAGGCGCCGCTCCCTCAACTTGCAGGGTCTAAGGGACTTTGCTCCCAAGCCCTGCGGTGCCACAGGCCCAGAGGGGAGCGCCCCAAAAGGCCCGGTAGCTCTGTCCTTGCTGGGCGACCCCCTACCGCAGCCGCCGCGTCCCCCCCAGAGCCCGAACCCCGAGAAGGAGGACGAGGTCCGAGCGCTGGAGGGCCAGGCGGGCACAGGCCCGAGTGGGACGGTCTGGCTCGTTGGTCGGTGCGATTCGAGACAGGACGTGGCCGCACAGCACTTCTAGGGCGCCCGAGACCGCTGCTGGGGCCGCGGGGGGCGTCCCCGGGCTCTGGGGACCTTCCGTCCCGCACGACCCGGAGCTGCCGGGCGGGTTTCCACGGCTCAGGGCCAGTCGGTGCCGGCTGCTGTCTGCCTGCCCAGGGGCTACGATCCGTGGGGTAACGAGCAAGTCGTCCTCTGGGGAAGTCCTCTCAGGTGACCAGGCACGGGGAGCCCACTCCGCCGGGGTGGACACTGAGGCTCACAGCAATCGGCTGACCTCGGAAGTCGGGAAGCGTTAACCGCAGGGCTGGAAGAATCAATTCCAGATGCTCAGGAAGTTAAAGTCTACCCTTTATAAAGGATAGAATACTATCGATATAAAGGGTAGAATCCAGAACAGGAAGGAATTTTCATCAGGACGCCCTTTGCATAAAATTAGATGGAAATAGTACAAGCACCCAAAAAAGAAAACTTAATACTAACTGGTACTTTGCATGCATTAAATTGTTACATCATTTAAAAAGCCCTTTAGGTTAGGTACCCAGTAGCCTCATACCAGGACCCACTCTTAAAACTACTGTTACACCTGATCGCGTCCGGGGAAAATTATTTTGTAATCTCATTTAGTGCAGAGACCTCAGGACAGTAAGTAATGGGCTGCTCAACGTTAAGTTTTTTCAATAAATAAATGTGTGAAATGGGGAAGTGTGGGGAGAAAAGAATACAGTCATATTTTCAGCCTGTGTTTTGATACCAGGACCACATAGCCAAGGTAAGTGGTAACCCAGTTAGTAGTGGCATAAGTGGGGTTACAAATTAGATTTCTTGATTTCTAATGTAGTGTTTTTCAACTAAAAAGCATGATGTTTATTCTGTACCGCCACCACCATCATACCCACTGTGAGAGCTGTCACAGACCTAAAGGTTTGGCTGTTTTGAGGACACTTTAGAAAATATCAGTAGCCTTTTAAAATGTAGGTATGTCACAGGGTCATTAAAAATACAGAATGGAAGACTAGCCACAGTGGTTCATGTCTGTAACCCCAGCACTCTGGGAGGCCCAGGCCAGCAGGTCACCTGAGCTCATGAGTTCTAGACCACCTGAGCAAGAGCTAGACCCCATCTCTAAAAAAATAGCCAGCTGTTGTGGCTGGTGCCTGTAGCCCCAGCTACTCGGGAGGCTGAGGCAAGAGGATCATTTGAGCCCAGGAGTTTGAGGTTGCTGCGACAAAAGAGATAACTGCAGCATTAATAAGTATAGAAGCTACTTTGACATTCGAGGTCTTTTACCAGTAAAACTACTGCCTGCCTTAAGTTTTGTTTGAGCAGCACAGTGGTGAAGAGAAGAGCTCCAGAGCTGGTCAAGCTGGCTGTAACGCCTCGGCGTGTGGCTGAGCTGCATTACCTTGCTCCAAGTACCAATCTCTGCACATCAGTCTCCTGAAAAATGAGATATTAGCAGCTCCTCAGAGGACTGTGAGGATTAAAGTGAAATAATGAATGTAAAGCCCAGTGCTACCATCATTTGTTACTGTCAGCTGGGATTTGAAAGGCAGGGAGAAGTGAGTTCTCCATGGAGAAGCATTACAGCTCTTTTTCCTTATTCCCAGTTTTCTAAATAAGCTGATCAGCCAATGAAGTGATATTAGGAGAAAAAATATTACATGTTACTACAGCACTAGAATTAGTAAAAGGAATCAATGTGAGATATAAAATTTTATGTAACACAAATAAGGTGAATTTTTATGATGTAATCAGATGTGAATTAAAGAATTTTCTTGGCCTAATGTATTTTATTACTTTTTCAAAAGTCAAAAAAATAATGTTGCCCTGGCTAGTATTGAACTCCTGGACCCCAGTGATCCTCCCACTGTAGCCTCCAAAGTCCTGGGATTCTAGGCCTGAGCCACCAAGTGAAGCTGCCTAGTGTTTTTCACATCAGCTAGAGATTTTATTTTTATTTAACATTTTAAAAATATGTTCCTTCTTTTTATAGTGGAATGAAATCACCACATCTTTCCGAGCAGGAATGCCTCTAAGAAAACACAGACAACACTTTAAAAAATATGGCAATTGTTTCACAGCGGGAGAAGCCGTGGATTGGCTTTATGACCTATTAAGAAATAACAGCAATTTTGGTCCCGAAGTTACAAGGCCACAGACTGTCCAACTATTGAGAAAATTTCTTAAGAATCATGTGATTGAAGATATCAAAGGCAGATGGGGATCAGAAAATCTTGATGACAACAGTCAGCTATTCAGGTGCGGAATGGATCTGTAAATACAAAAACTGAGTACAGTGAAGTTTTCTCTCTAATTGTACTTTCATTGATATGGCAGCTTCTTTAAGAGAAGTAATAGTAATAATTTCTTTAGTCCAATTAAAACCATTTAGAAAAATTACAAGGTGAAAGTTAATTGCGGTAAAATTCAACCTTTTTAAATGTTAGCATATGTGAGGGCTGTCCAGAAAGTATCCAACCACATACTATGAAAAATGTGGACATACATGGCCGGTTACATTCCTGACAGCCCTTATACAATAAACTAGGGGGTCGGGAGGGAACCAGTGGGACATTACCACTTCTGCATATTCTGAAAGCCTTATAACATTTCAAGGACATCATTACTGACTTAGTTTCATAGATTCTAAAATTACAAGACAAGTTGATGGGTACTTGCCTTCAAATGACATAATTTACTATAACATAAGAAAACGTGTTAATAGCCAACTTTATGTAACAGACAACAGAAGAAATATATCATACATTAAAGAAAATATTTATTAAGCAGTTACATACACCAGAAACTCTGTTTTATAATTTACAAGTTATCTTACTTAATCCTAAGTAGGGTAGATGTTAGTCACTTTTACAGATGAGGAAACCTAAACCCTGCTTCAACAAATCTTGTCATCTGACTGAGACATCCTTCCACCTTGAATCACTTACACATTTGTCAGACTAGTAAGTTTGCACATTTCTTCTAATCTCAGCTGTGTAACTTCCTCTTTGGAACCTTTCTGAATCTCTTAGGCCAGCATAAAATACCTAGAAATAAATTTTACCAAAAATGTGTAAGACTTTATTGGAGAAAATTATTAATTGTATTGAAGAGAAAAAATGGAGAAGATACCCCTGTTGATGAAAGAAAGGTTTAGTATCATATAGATAAGTCAGTTCTTCCCAAGTCAGTATGTAAATCAGTGCATTTTTATTCAAAATCCTAATATAGTTTTTGGTAGTATTTGACAAGCAGATTCTAAAACTCTTTTGGTAAAAGTCTAAGGAAATTTTGAAAAACAAGAAAAAGAGAAATGCTTTACCTTATATCTGGACTTAAATTAACCCAGTACAGGTAGGTACTAGGAAAACAAACCCACAGGTGTGGACTGTGGGGATTTGGTATAAATCATACAGGGGTTAAATACCTAGGTATGAAAAATAAAATTCTTACAAGAGAATAGAAGAAAATATTTGTACGACAGTGAAATAAAAAAGAACTTCTCAGGTCACGAAAAACTTACGTGTAAACTGAATGTGTAATAGAGAAAAGATACCACAAAGCGAAAAAATACCAAACCACATACTGTTTGTATATATTTAGTAAAAGTACTAAAGCAAGAAATACAGTAAGTAAACATTTATAGTTAGAATACTATAGATTAATAGTTTCAGGAAAAAGAGACAAAAATGAACTAGCAAAGAATTTTTTTTTTTAAAAGAGAAGTCTGACAAAACGTCGGTAGTTGCGTTGGTTATTAGTTAACAAACACAGATACTGGTTTGTGTTATACTTCCTGCACTTTTTATATCTTTGAAATATTTTATATTAAAATGAAAGGAGAAAAAGCATTACCAAAAAGAACAACAGAAACCAAGTTCTGGAAATAAGGACAACCATAGTCAAACAAAAGGGAGAGAAGGTTTATGAATCTGATAACTTGTCAAAGTAATTTAGGAAAGTTGGCGTTCCAGAGCCATTTGTGTTTACAAACTCCTCTACAACAGAAATGATGACCCTCGTAAAAACCCTTAATTACACAGAAATAAAGGTGAAATGTGCACAATATTCTAAAGAAAGCAAGAAACTATTACAATAATTTTAAAAGGTTTAATGGAAAATTTTAATTTATATAAAATATTTCTTGGTAAAGTCAATAAATGAGATTCTCTTTGTAATTTTTAAGACAGCCTCTGAATGTTTGTTTCTGATCTCACGTTTTTTAATTGCTTACTATTTTTAACCCAGGTTTCCTACGACTTCTCCACTTAAAGCTCTCCCACGAAGGCATCCAGAATTAAGAAAAAGCAGCATAAATAACTTTCCTAAAGACAAAGATAGTATTTTTAAATTACGAAACTTATCTCGTAGAACTCCTAAAAAGCATGGATTACATTTCTCTCAGGTAAAGCATCTTGTTACTAGTCACTGGTTTAAGTCTACTTACTAACAGAATCATTAAAAGTAAATGATAGGTTAATATTTAAAGCCAGGACTAAAATCTCCTCATCCACATTACATTCTAAAATGGGCGTATAAAGTTACTAAAAACCCAGAGAAACAATGACAAAAATGGTAGTAAGACATACTAGAAAGTGGTGTTTATATAATTCCAGTGTATTTTCTTTTAAATTGATTTGAGAGTGGTGGGTGGTGCAGTGGCTTTGCAGTGGCTTTGGCTGCAAAGCCAAAAACTTCATTACCGTTTGTTACATTTATTTCTTCAGGAAACATGAGCCTTCTAGCTGATGGATTATATTAATAGACAGGACTGATGGTGGTAGAATTAGAAATGGATTCTGTTCATTATTTACTTAGTTTGAGTATAATAGATTTAACTAAAATAATTCTTTTTTTAGGAAAATATAGAGAAAATAAAGCATGAAATAATTAATGAAGATCAAGAAAATTTAGTCGATAATAGAGAAATAAGCCAGGAAGACATTGAAGAAGTTTGGCGATACGTGATGCTGACCCAGTAAGATAAACAGGCTTCTGTGAAGCTCCTCAGGGGTTTGATCATTACTTTGACACTTTGATCGAAATATGCAAATGAATAAGGAGAGTAATTCTCCAAGCTTAGAATCTCACCTGTGTGTGTGTTTCTCAGTATGTGCTCTTGCTGTAACTAGCACAGTGGAGATGGGATGGAATGTTTCATTAAGATCTGCTTTTTCTCCGAGTCACAGTTATGGCCACAGTTTGGGGTACATACGGGAATCCTTCAAAGGGTATTGAGATAAATATATTTGAAAGTGGTTTAGTTAAAAGAAAAATAAAATACTTTCACAGCTTTATCTGTTAGCTAGTCATATTCATATGTATAATCTATCCTACTTATTTTATGAAAAAAAAATTATATTCTTTCATTTAGCCTGCAAACCATTTTAGGTGTGCCATCTCTAGAAGAATTCATAAATCCAAAACAGATAATTCCTCAGTACGTAATGTACAATGTGGCCAACACAAGCAGACGTGGAGTGGTTCTGCTGCAAGACAAAGCAGGTTGGTGCTGTGGGAAATTTTTTCAAACTTACTAACAGAAGTTACAGTTATAAGGGGTGCAGAGACCCAAATATAGAAAGTAAAATACTTTAATTGAGGGAAGCATCAGAGGAACTATTGTTTTATCATCATAGGTACTTTAGTAATAAGACTGAAATAAATTTTAGGTGAATGAATGTTTAGGTCATGAATGTTATTCATGCTTTAGAAATATTCTAGCTACTCAGGTAGACTCATACATTATTTTAACAAAACGACAGGGTTAAACATTGAGAAGGCATGTAAGTATAATAAAAACTATAGCAACCACATTTTTAGTCTGGAATAGAGTCATAGTCAACATCTCTATAACTTTGTCAGACTTTTTATGTTTTAAAATATTGACTTGACTCTATGTCTTGTTAAACATATAATAGTTTTTAATGCTAGTAATGTACATAGGTGTAAATACATACATGTATGTGTGTATATATACCAGTATACATAAATGTGAAGTTTCAAAACATACTATGATAAAAATTGTGATTTACTAAATGATATTAATTTTTTGTGTGTGTAGATGACCTTCCTCACTGGGTATTATCTGCCATGAAGTGCCTAGCAAACTGTAAGTGAAATTAGATACATAGTTCATATTAATACTATTTAACAAGAACGAAGGAAATTTTTAAAATAATGTATAAAAGTCTTGATAAAGTTAAAGTGATATTATTTCTCTTGATGTTTAAATGAAAGTCTAGTAGAATTTATTACATTATGGAGCCCTTAATTTTTTCTATATGGAAGGAAATTTTTTAATTTAAGCCCATCACTTATGGCTCAATTCAGATAAATCATAAAATCATATGCTAGTCTGAGGATTTCAAAGGCTTTTTAGGTCCAAGGTTCACATGGCAGCTTGTGAATGGATTTCAGCCAGAAATGAAGTGTCTCACAAAGCCCACTTCTGTCCGCTTGCCATCCGTATGTACACAGTTGCAACATGCAAAGATCACTTTTCATTAATCAGCAATTTTTTTAGCATTTTATTTATTAGGTTGTTCCTAGTGATCAGTGATAACTGATTTTTATAACTTAAGCTCAAAACATAATTGCTTTCAAACATAAGTTGTAAAATCTACAAAGGTATAGTCTTTTAGATAGTAAATTATACTTTAATAATTTTAGTTACAAATGCAGCTTTCTGGTTCTTATTGATATTTTATGAAATACTATTGGGCTTTATAAATGCTCAGGATATGTTCATATTCCTTTGTTGTCCATTGGTTGTCGGTATGATCAATAACAGAATAAATAGTGAGAAAATAAATAATGTAAATTTACAGGCATGTTTCATTTATCAGTTAAGAAGGTCTTGGTCACAAGCTGCGTACTTGTGAGTTTCTCTCCTGCCTTTTATACTAACTGCTTGCTCTTTGTTTCCTTGGCTCCTGCAACTCAGGTGAGCAGCGTACAGGGTCCCTCTGGCCTTTTGGCTATAGGGGTTTATGTCTTCCCAGTTCATGTTACACCCAAATGATACCAAATATATAACTTACTGGATTCGCAACACTGTATTTAGCCAGAGGCAGTACTAAGACTCTGACTTTACCCTTATTCATTCCCTCAGAGTAGTCAGGGGAGATGCAGGAATCAGCAGTCAGTCTACTGAACAGGATGTTCCAGTGGAGAAAGCCAAGGCTTAAAGAGTTTCCTATTAATGCAAAGAAGTGATAGCTCAAGCCTAGATTCTCTAACTATAAATTACATGTTTTTAATACCAGAAAACATAATTTGTTTGTCTTAGAAAACTGTCTAGTGATTACAAATCTTCTCTACATACTAAGAATATTTCTTATATCCTTAGAAAACTATTTTGCTCTACATAAAACTCCTATCAGCCCAAAGCTATTGAGTGTGTATGAGAATAACTCATGGCAACCTTTAACCCCTGGGTCCAAGCAAAATTCCTACTTCAGCCTTCTGGGTAGCTGGGACTTAGGCACCTGCCACAAACCCTGGCTCACTGGTTCCATTTTTGGTGGAGGTGGGTCTCACTCTTGCTTAGGCTGGTTTCAAAGTCTTGAGCTCAAGGGTCCTCCTGCCTCAGCCTCCCAGAGTGGAGGATCACGGGCATGAGCCCCTGGCCCTGGCCTGAATTATTTTCTGGATCCCTTTTTCAGTGTAGACCATACAAGTTTGGTCAGACAGGGAAGTAAGAAATATTTAGGTTGGGAAAAGAGAGACTTTAACTTGTAAGATACTATAGTGACTAAAACCTGAGGGCATATCCAGTCACTCCAGAGACTCTTCGGAGACTCTGATTCAGTGGTTCAGCAGGTCAGGAATCTTTTTTTCACCATGACCCCGTTAGAGAAGCAGTTCTCAACCTGTGGGTTGCGACCCTCAGGAATTGTATTAAAGGGTCATGGCATTAGGAAGGTTGAGAACCCGTCTTTGAGTGAAGGTTTGAAGCCACTCAGTGAGTGACGCAGATGCAAACATTGCTGAGTCGTGCATTTCTGGCTCCACCTTCATAGATTCTGGTCTGTATAGAAGAATTTGCACTTTAATAGAACATTGGATGATTCTGATGTGTGTAATCCATGGACCACATTTTAAATATTGATGGACCTAAATGTTCTGGCCTTGCTCTCAGTTCACACTGCTCTGAGTTCTCATTGTAACTTTGCTACCGAAGGCTTCTTTCATCTTAGGCAAATTATTCTGAGCCTTAATTTGCTTATCTATAAAATGAAATCAGATCTTAGTTCTGTGAAAAATAGTAATGAATGATTATTTCAATAGTTGTGTTAAGCTTAAGAAACAACAATATAAAGATATCATTTAAATGCATTGAGGGAATGCTTCATGTCAGGCAAAATTCATTTATGAAAATGTAAATTTACAAAAGACAATTTGGAGGAATTATTTGCATTATCCAAATATTCTTTGCTTCACAAAATGAATTACAATAAAATCTCACTAAATAGACTTCCCTAATGCTTTTAAAATATATTTAAAATTTTGCTTTATGAACAGTTTTTCAGATGTATAATTATTAAATTAAAAGCTGCTAGGCTCGGCGCCTGTGGCTCAAGTGGCTAAGGCGCCAGCCACATACACCTAAGGTGGCGGGTTCGAATCCAGCCCGGACCTGCCAAACAACAATAATGGTTGCAACCAAAAAAATAGCCGGGCGTTGTGGCGGGCGCCTGTG
>CAUYTI010106188.1:0-12939 GCA_963575145.1 Galago senegalensis | reverse complement strand
ACAAAAAAAAAAAAAAAAAAAAAAAAAACAGCTGAGTGTTGTGGCAGGAGCCTACAGTCCCAGCGACTTGGGAGGCTGAGGCAAGAATATCACTTGAGTCCAAGAGTTTGAGGTTGCTGTGAGCTGTGACTCCATGGCACTCTACTGAGGGCGACATAGTGAGACTCTATCTCAAATTGAAAAAAAAATACATAAATATATATATATATATATATATATATATACACACACACACACACACACACATATATATATATATATATATATATATTCAGGAGATTTATCCATACTGACACACAAATATATTCTTCATTCTTCTTTTATAGTTGCCTAGTATTTCATTGTATGGATAAGAAATTTGCGGTGATGGACAATTAGTCTGGTTTCAGTGTTTAATAAATAACCTATAGATATGTCACTTTCCACGAGTTTTTCTGTAACAAGGGTTCTCAACCAAAGGTGATTTTCTCACCAGGGGACATTTGATGATGTCTCAGGCAATTCGGGGTTGTTGTAATTGGAGAGGAGAATTCTATTGCATCTGGAGGGTAGAAGCCGGGGATGCTGATAAATATCCTACAAGTCACAGAACAGACTCACAGCAAAGAATTAGTCAAGCCCAAAATAATAGTGCTGAGGGTAAGAATCCCCAGTCTACAGAAAACATCTCTAGAAGTGGAATTGCTGAGTCAAAGGATATTTGCATCTGTTATTTTGTTGAGCAAATTACTCGCCACAGAAGTTGTACCAGTGAACAGTCCCCAGGGCCACATGTAAGAAGCCTGTTTTCTCAAAACCTCACCAGTACCATGATCTTATGTTTTGATCTTTGCTAGTCAGTTTTTTTAAATGGTATTCAAGTATAACTTAATTGCATTTGTGTGATCATAGGGACTTGGAGCATCTTTTCATATGTTCAAACATTTATATTCCTGTTGCCGATTTTTCTGTAGGGTTGTTAACATCTTACTTAATACTTTGGGGAGCTCTTCATCTATTAACTAAACCCTTTGTGCAGACTAGTTTTCACCTACCTTCTCACCGTCAGGATATTTGGATCCACCTGCCAGTCTTTCTGGAAATCTTCTTACAAATCATTTTCATCAAGAATTTTGTCATAGGGTCCATAATTAGCACTCTCTGCTACCCACTAGGTCGTACTTGCCTTTCCCTCAACCAGTTAATAAATATTAAGCAAACATCACTACTTCTGTGCAAGGAGTTAGGGCCTGAAAGGCAATGAAGTTTTTATTAACTTGCATGCTTTGGCTACTGATTCTTCACTGCTTGAAAAGAAAATACAAAAAATACATTCTTTCCTACTCACTAAACGTCTGGTGTTTACTAGCCTGGGAAGAAGAAGGGCTTTGAAAGAGAACAGAGAGGTGGAGAGAAATCATGTGCAGGACTCTGAGGATCTGCTTTGGGCTCTGCATACAGCACTTACTTCTCTTAGTTTCCACCTAGGTCCTTTTCTCTCTGCCCATTTTTGTAAGCAAATCTAAACAAACACGTTTTTTTCACGCCAGGATCGCATTATCCTTATCTCACATGAATGGGGTTTGGAAATCATGCCTGAAGTATGGCTTCCCTATAAGAGAAATTGAAGAAATTGGCTCTCTCTTAAGGGAAGGACCTTCATGAACTTGAAGTGCCATGATCCAGAACAGCAGGTGGCAGGTGCTGCCTGGCTGTGGCAGTGAATGGGGTTATGAGGTCACAGGGCAGGTGGGGTTGTCTCATTTTGCACATCCCTTGTTTGATGTGTACCCCTTAGCCTTCTCCCGTGGGCATCTGCCAAAGTGGTATTACACTATGATGTTTTTAAAACTTCTGACTGCTTTAAAATATTTTAATTTTTCTGCTTTTCATTCTGCTCTAAGCTCATTATAAAGATTTCAAATAACAGAAATATATGGTTTTTTGGGGAGGGTGGGGTGTAATTTTTTATGTAGCATTAGATAACAATACACTTTTACTTGATTTCTTCCACAACAGAGTTGAGGTAATATTCCATGATTCAGTCATTTGAGCTAAGCTACTGACAAGTTTTTCTTCATTATACAAAATCCCTGGCTGTTATAGATGTATAACCGTAGCCTCTCCACTTACATAATACAGTTTAACCCACCACAGTTGGATATCTTACATGTTTCAAGAACAACAACATCCTCTTTGCTATGATCCATGGTGTTGTTTGTTTGTTTGTTTGTTTGTTTTTGATAGAAAAGAATAGTGTGCTTTTCATTATTTGATTAGATTTGGTGTCTGTGGCTGGCTACAGCCATACCAATGGCTTCTACCTATCAATTTGCTCAGAAAAAAGATATGCTACAAATTGTAGCAATAAAACATTTTTAAAAGGTAATGTTCAGCATCTCAGCACCTAAAAAGGAATAGTTATCTGGATAAATAAACCAAAGGCAAAGACAAAGGACTCTGTAAATTCTGCTACAGTGGCACTCATAAGAGAGAACTAGTGCGAATCAGCTTGGAGAATTTTTCCTTCTTGTATTATTCCTTTGAGTATTGCATGGACTAATATATATTTTATCTCTTATTTCAAAAAATAAGATGATTCTCTGTCTGCTGCTTTAAACTTGCTTTTCATAACCTTTTTTAAAAGACATAGTCTTACTCTATTTCCCAAGTTAGAGTGTCATGGCCTTAGCCCTGCTCACAGCAACCTCAAACTCCTGGGTTCAAGCGATCCTCCTGCCTCAGCCTCCCAAGTAGCTGGGACTACAGGCTCCTGCCACAAAGCCCTGCTAATTTTTCTATTTTTAGTAGAGCCCAGTGTTGCTATATTATGTAAGTGGAGAGGCTACGGTTATACATCTATAACAGCTGGGGATTTTGTCTCATAAAGAAGAGTAGAGTAGTTAGTAGAGACCAGTGTTGCTTTTGATCAGGCTGATCTCCACCTCCTGAGTTCTAGGGGTCCTCCCTCAGCCTCCCAGAATGCTGGGATTACAGGTGTGAACCACCACACCTGGCCTTCTTTTTAGCATTTTATATATATTCATCTATATGTGTATGTATGTATATTTTTTTTTTTGAGACAGAGTATTACTTTTTGGCCCTAGGTAGAATGCCCTGGCGTCATACTTACAGCATCCTTGAACACTTGGGCTAAGTGATTCTCTTGCCTCAGCCTCCCAAGTAACTGGGACCACAGGGGCCCGCCACAGTGCCTGGCTATTTTTTTTAAGAGGCAGGGTCTCACTTTTGCTCAAGATGATCTCAAACCCGTGAGCTCAGGCAATCCACCTGCTTCGGCCTTCCAGAGTGTTAGGATTATAGGAGTGAGCCACCATGCCCCACCCTTAATATATATTTTTGTCCTTCCATATAGACTGACTTTATTCTTTGTTGATGGCTATGGAGTCACAGAATAGATGCACCATAATTAATTTTACTATTGTCTATTGATAGATATTTAAGATAGATATTAGGTCCTGTAGTATAACAAATCATGTTTACATGAACATCTTTTTTTCCTATATCTTTACACATTTTTTTTTTTTTTGGAGACAGAGTTTCACTATGTCACCCTCAGTAGAGTACTGTGGCGTCACAGCTCACAGCAACCTCAAACTCTTAGGCTCAAGCGATTCTCTTGCCTCAGCCCCCCAAGGAGCTGAGACTACAGGCTACACATTTTGAATGAATGTTTCCACAGGATATATCCCATAAGGGAAGTGTATTTAATTATTTTAGTTAACTATTTTTTAATAGAATGAAAGAAACATATGTTCAAGGCAAAATATTCAAACAGTACAGAAGGCTATAAGATGAAAAGAAAAGCTCTTTTTTCTCCCTTTCCACAAACCCCAGGGTCATCCCCATGGCAATCTGCTGTTAATAGTTTCTTATGAGAAAATGCATTCACAGTTTTCATAGGGGATCCTAAGCTGCCCTCTGGAATCATTTGTAAGTATAGTTCTTTTGTGTTTCTTTTGTTTTCTTCGTTTTTCCTTTTTTTTTCTTTTTTCTTTTTGTAAAATTCTCACTTTTTCCTTCTGGGTAGCAATTGAAAAGCTGGCAGGCTTTAAGACAAACTGAACTGTCTCCCTTACAGCACAACCAGCCACAAACCATCAATGCTAAAACAGAGAAAGCCAGATGACCACGGTGGGCTGTGAGTAAGAGGTCTTGTAGAGATGAGGAAAGAAAGAAGGCAGGTGTGGGATGGACCGTCATTTCCTGGCCTTGAGTTGGTTTGGCAAGCCAGGAAATCAGTGGCCTCAGCTCCAGCCCTGCCCAGAGTCCCAGTGCAGTGTGGCTGTGGTGGGACGGGGGTGAAGGCCCAGCAGCAGCTCAGTACAGATTGCCCCGGGGTCTTACTTTTACAGGGTACTGCCATAGAGACAGTGTCCAGCCATGTGCCGGTGTCTTCCCACGGCTCAGGTCCCAGATGTCGGCGCCCACATTCATACTAAAGTGCTGAGAGAACTGAGAGTATCTTAGAGCACTAAGCTCAGAGAGCTGCAACATCTCGTCCAAGGTTACCTGCAGCGGCGGGGATTCACCCTCTGGCTGCTCTGAGGCCAGAATCCCTGTTTTCTCCCTCTCTGCCCTTTCCGAGCTCCCTGTGCTGTGAGGCGCGGAAAACTGAGCCAAGAGGAGGGGAGGGAACCTGTGGGTCACCCCAAGCAAGTTTTGCTGAGGGGATAAAACCAGAACCCAGGAAGATCCTCCCAAACCAATTTTAGAACTGATACTCCACATTTTAATGTGAGTGAGGAAAAACAACCTCCTCCCTCAATCAGCCACTTAAGTTTCATTTCATATGACATCGGTTTTGATTTCACTTATGTTATTGTGTGATTTCAGATGGGTACAATGGCAGCATTATCCCCAGCGGAGGTGTTGAGCAAAGTAATTGCCATGCCTTGTTAAAATTATCATCAGAGAGATTTCTTGATCTTAAGGAAACTCTCATACCTGCTGTATAGAGTTACTTTTACCATGTGATCCCAGGGAAACCTTAAATGCACCACTCTCTTAGGTAATTCCCTTTGAAAATTACTCTCTTAGCCGATGCTAGAGTTAATTCCATTGTCAAAGCTCCCTCTCAGCTTAAGTCGCTGATATCTGTCCTAATACAAACTCCTCTGAAATGAGTTGAGCTTTGAGCCATCAGTCAAGTTATACCCTCGGTGGGTGAGTACATGGTGGACGTTTGGCAGGAGAGTGGAAAAAAGGCAGAAAGCTAAATATCTGTGAGAAAGAATGGAACGCCCACACATTGGTCATAAGGACCTGAAAATGAACCTGATTTCTCATTTTTGCCCTGCCTTTTTACAAATAATTGGCAAAATAAACAAATTACTTCAATAGTCAAAATCACCAGTACCACCAGTTAAACCTTAATGTTACCCCAGGGTACTGCTCAGTCATGGACACAGGAAAATATGGACACATAAAAACCAAAAAAAAAAAAAAAAAAAAAAAAAAGATCTTTTTTATGGGCCGCATTTGGAGAAGAAAAGGAAAGGAATAATATTTGAGTGAGCAATTGGTCACTTTGATGACTTTAATTTGCTAGGAGGTTACTGTAACTCTAAGTTAGTTCAGTGACTCAGGACTATTATTATGTCACATCAGGGAAAAACAATAAACAAGGGTTTAAGACACTTGCCTCGGGTTGTGCAGCTGGTAAGGAATGAGGTCAGGACTCAGATCAGAGTCTGCCCAGCCTGAAAGCTCCAGCCCCCAACCTCAGAGTAGAAGGCTAAAATGCCACTGTTTTAAAGAAAGGTGGAGACGTCCTTTTTCCGTTCGCATCAGATAAACTATCTTTTTGCTGAAGTATCTACTGAGTTAGTCTAGCAGCAAAGGAGCTAAAGTTTTTGGAGCAAAGAATAATGTGCTCATCTTTGAAATTCAGCATAAGAAACTGCACAGCCAAGTGGGATGAAGCTCTGATAGGCCATGACTTGAAGAACTAGGTCACCCATTTGATTTTCTAGTGCTTGGTTTGGAGAATGAAAGTCTTCTGTGGAAAGCTGGGGCATGTGCAAAGCCAGGAAGCATATAAGATAGGCGCTCAAATGCTGCAGTCATAGACTTGAGCTTGTGTGCTGCCCTTCTGCTTATTAAGAGAGTTGGCCTCTCTTAACCTCAATTTTCTCACCTACAAAATGAGGGAATAATACTTTGTAAGATTGTGTGTGATTCAATGAAGTGGAATGTTGAGTGCCTAAAGTATAAGAAATGCTCAAAAATGGTGCCATCTTTTATTTTTCTTCCTACCTGTCTGTTTGAAACCCACAATCCAATTCTGTTGTGTACAAAGTAGTAACATAAGTTGCCCCCTCGTCGGTCACACAACGCACATTTGTGAGAAAGCTGGTGCTAACCCATTCGTAGATGACCTGCTTCTAGCTCTGTGTTTTGCACGTAGCCGAGCAGCTCCTTTGCTGAGATCTATCGGAAGTCAGCCCTCCAGATAAGGGTTTGTTAAAAAAAAGAAAAAGAGAAATATTAACATTAAAAAAAAGTGTATAAAAGCTGACAGCACAAGCTTGCTTTTGTGCACATTTGTAGGCGTTAGCATCTTGGATTATGTCGGACACGTGTCATATGTTCAGGATCAAACATTAGACTATGAGGCAGTGTGGCTTTGAATGTGGCCAAGAGAAGCAATAAGGGTGAGCGAGGTCTTGTGACCTGTACCCCAAGTAACACTGACAGAATAATAAGTAAGAATGAGGGAAGGTTTTACTTGATCACTGTCTTTCTCTAGCTTTTGACTTTTCTGTGGCTTCTTTGGAAAGCTTTACCCTGGCATTTTTCAGAAATAGCCTAGTAGTTTGGGATGATTATAGACAGTCACCATTTACCAGACACTGAACTGGGTTGGCCTTGCTGAGTAACTGCTCCCTAGTAACTGACTGGGAAATGCCCAGTGGGCCTGAAGTTCACCAGTGTCAGAGGTCATGAGATCCAAAGAGAACCAGGATCAGGGCCTTTAGACAGACTGATGGACAAAATGGATTGTGAGGGGGGACCCAAGTCCTCATTTGAAATCTATTCCAACAGAATAGCAAGCCTGAGAGCAGCCTCACCTGGCAGACTGCTCAGGCACAAATGTCTCTTAAAATCCATGTTTGGAATCAGCAAGGATTAAGAAAACAAGGGGGCTGATCTGATTGAGAGGAGAAATCCTCCTTGGAAATCTTGGAGGATTTCTCACTGTCCACTAAGGGAACCACCAGCCATGTGTGGCTTCTGAGCAGTTGATACCTGGTAAGCCCAAATTGAGATATGCTACAAAATATATAGTTTCAAAGACTTAGTATAAATAAGGAATATATCTCATTCATTTCTTAATATTGGTTAAATATTTAAAATGATAATATTTTTGATACCAGGTTTAAAAATATTATTAAAATTAATGTAACTTGTTACTTTTTGCTTCTGTGAATGTGTCTACTGGAAAATTTTAAGTTACATGTATGTCTCCCATTACATTCTTTTTTTATTTCAAATTAATATGAGGGTACAGATTTTTAGGAACATTTCTACTGGACAGTACTGTTAGAGAACTTCACGGACAATCTTTATCCCTATCCACAGCTCCATTTAATGTTTATCTCCACTTTATGCCCTGATCATAGTGATGCCAGGGCTGTCAGCGATATATTTATCCAGACTTTTCTACCCCAGGATTTTGCTCTGGTCGTCTAGACCTTCTCTGATCTCTTCTCAAATGTCCTTTCGCCAGAGAGGCCTATCCTGGCTCCAGGCTGATCATACCAATCTGTTCTACAAAGTCAGACAATCAAGTTCGACAACTCATCCTAGACAAAGTGCTACATTCCTCATTGCTGAATGTCACCTTTGAAGTACTCACCTTGGGAAGCTATGCACCTACACCAGTGGTGACCACAGTGATATTCAGCAAGGAGGTATAGAGCACTTTTTCTAGGATAAGTTCTCAAACTTAATTGACCAACCTTGTATGGCGACAGCTCTGATGGCCATTCCAGAAAACAATTCTAAAATGTCTTGGAAGGGTGGCCTTGGTGGATGAGGAGCTGGCATCGGTGCATAGCTTCCCAAGGGGCGTATTTTGAAGGTGAACATAAGATATTCAGCAATGAGGTGTGTAGCACTTTTTCTAGGCTGAGTTCAGAGACTTAATTGTCCAACCTCACATTCTCATTCTAGCATGTGTTTGTCTTGCCTGCCTTCCCAACTATACTGTGATCTCCATGAGAGAGTCTGCCATGTTCACTATTCCATTTCCTGAGTTCAGAATAGCACCTCACTCACAGCTGGCCCTCAATACATATTTTCTGAATGTCCAAGTAAATGCATGAGCCTTAAATCTGGTAAGAATGTTTAAACTATGTTCCAACTTGGCATCCTTTGTTCTGAGCCAACTGTGCACCCCTATAGGTCAGCCAGTGTGGTAGGCTCCATGGCTATGGGACAGATGTCCAGATCTCTGTCCTTGGAAGCTCAAGACTCCATAGGTTCCAAAGACAAAAAATGTCAGCAAATGAAATGTCAGCAAACGGAGTTGTCATATTACTGCCATGAGCCTTTTTGTTTCATTTCACTGTGTATACTGCTAAGGAAGTAACTCAACAGGGGTAGACACAAGGTAACCTCAAAGCTCAGGCTCCCTGTTTACCAGTAGCTACAGATGGTTGAAAAGACAGCTCCTTTGTGCTCTTCTGTTTGTGAAAAGCAGGTTAACCATTCCAAAGAGCTATGATTATGGGCAGGATCAAGGCATGTATTTCTAGCTGTGGTAAACACTAAATGAGAAGAGAGTTCAAGTCCAAAAGGCCTATGTTTTCAGAGGTTTTTAAGGGAAGACAAACCTCTCTTAACACATCATTAGATTGCAAAAGTAGAGCAGATGCTTGTTTTCATTTATATACACCCTATAAGTGTGTAGGGGAGACAAACGCATTCCCCGTGGCGATCCTTGACCACCTCAGGATTATGGGGAAGGGTTCGATAACAAGGCACTATAAATATTTTCTTCACATATCTCTATTTTTTTTATTTGTTACAATAAACATGTACATATTTTGCATTTTCAAAAATGAATAATAAAGTCGTTTTTTAAAAGAAAATTTAAAACAAAGTGCCACAAGCTTCCCTGTATTTGAGAGGCTCCACTTTAAACATCTTGAATTTTTTTTCTAATCTCAATGTTGTGCCTTAGCTATTAAATCAAAGATCAGCTTCCAGATTAGGGGCCCAAAAATTAAAAGTAAACACTGAGGCTCAGCACATGTAGCTCAGCGGCTAGGGCACCAGCCACATACACAGGAGGTAGGGGTACAAACCCAGCCCAAGCCTGCCAAACAACAGTGACCACTACAACCAAAATAGTAAAAGTAGCTGGGAGTTGTGGCAGGCGCCTATAGTCCTAGCTACTTGGGAGGTTGAGGCAAGAGAATTGCTTAAGCCAAAGACTTTGAGGTTGCCGTGAGCTGTGACGCCACAGCACTCTTCCGAGGGTGACAAAGTGAGACTCTGTCTCAAAAAAAGTGAACATTGAGTTCATGTCTGGAGAATTTGATGATGTCATAGCTCCTCAAATACCAATCAAGTACACTCATATATCACAGCTTTATTGCAGTAGTTTGTACTACCTTAACCTCTTTAATTGGGAAAGTACCCTTTATTGAAAGTCTCAGTAATAAACTAAATAATTGTTTAAATCATCCCATTTTATTCTCCAGTCACCCTTTAGAAGGTCGATATTATTATTCTCACTTAGGAGATGTAAACATTAAGGTTGTGTGAGGTTTGGTGAATTGCCCAAGGTCAGAGCTAGTTAGAGGCAGAGACCTAACTTGAACCTACCCTTTCCAACTTGGTGCTCATTTTCACCAACATTTGCTACCTCTTTTTAAAAAATAAGGTATAATGAGATTTGGTCCATAATCCCAAAGGAGATAATCCCAAATATTAAAATTCAAAAGATCAAAATCCCCAAAAATATAATTCTAGAAGAAATAATTTTTTAATTCTTCAAGGTCAAGTGCAGTGGCTCACACCTGAAATCCTAACAGTTTGAGAGGGTAAGGTAGGAGGATTGCTTGAGGTCAGGAATTTGAGACCAGTCTGGGCAAGAATGAGAACCCCATCTCTACAAAAGATAGAAAAATCAGTTGGCCATGGTGGCATGTGCTATAGTCCCAGCTATGTAGGTTGCTGGCTTTGCTCAAGCCCAGGAGTTTGAGGTTACAGTGAGGTTTTTTTGTTTGTTTCTTTTTCTTTTCTGAGACAGAGTCTCACTTTGCTGCCCTGGGTAGAGTGCGATGGCATCACAGCTCACAGCACCCTTAAACTCTTGGGCTAAAGCGATCCTCTTGCATCAGCCTCCTGAGTAGCTGGGACTACAGGCACCTGCCACAGAGCCTGGCTAATTTGGTTTTTAAAGACAGGGTCTTGATCTTGCACAGGTTAATCTCAAACTCCTGAGCTCAAGCAATCCACCTGCAATGGCCTCCCAGAGTGCTAGGATGACAAGTGGGAGCCACCGCGCCTGTCCATTACAGTGAGTTATGATGATGCCACTGCACTCCAGCCCAGCCAACAGAGCTAGAAGTTCTCGTCTCAAAAAAAAAAAAGCAAATAAGTTTTTTAAAAGACATTTATTTACATTTTTAAAAGGAGACGGATTTGAAAAACATAAAGACACAACAGAATACTTCATAGGCCACTTTACACAGTACAGTAGGCAATAACATACTTATTGTGGCAATCATAAACAGTCGGGTATACTCATGACAGTTACACAGGTGCAATAGTTAGGAACAAACCGGATCATAAAGAAATAGCATAGCTTATATAATGGTGGTGATCTGAAATACTGTGACAGACAACCTAAGTCTAGATGAGACTGACCACAAACAGCAGAAGAAAGTCTGTGCCAGCCCTCAGACAGCCCCATTTACCTTCTGTATTTGTTTTTTCTGGGACCCCAGCCAACTGGACAGTCTCCCTCAGACTCACCCACTCATCTCCTCTGGAAACATTCTCACAGACACAACCAGAATAATGCTTTATTCCGTTTCTAGGTATTCCTAAACCCAGTTACATTGACACCTAAAATTAATTCCTCAAGTTCACCCCTTGTCAGCTTGACTACCTATATACAATGCCTTAAACCAGTGTTAACCTGTTTTATTTCATAGCGTACTTGAACCTATAGTTAAACGTCTGCAGCACACTTAAATTATACTGTTCAAAAAAAGAGTAAAATAACACTGTGCTTTGAGCTTCTTTCAAAAATAATTTAATGATTTTTAAAATTTTCACAGCACACCAGTGTGCCCTAGCACATCACTGGAAAATCACCACGGCCTTAAACCATACTTAATTTCCAAATGAAAACAATAACAAAGTGAATAGTTCCACCTAACGTGATGCAGTTATCCTTCAGACAACAGAAAATGAACTGGTTATTTTCAAGAATTTATAAGTTAGGGATTTGATCTTCTGAGATTTTGACATTCAGGCTTGTGTCTTTTAGGACTGATTCACGGCAACTATAATGACGTGTTTTCAGTTGGTCCCATAGCTGCATTAAACCCTATTCTCAATGGCAGCCTACTTTTGAGCACCTGTGAAAGGCTTCTTCTCTCCAAAACCACTTTCCTAACTAGCTTCTGTTGGAGCCTGATAGTGTACCAATAGAATCTGTCCCACTGGGTGATGCGTGAGGTCCCCTGAGATCCACCCTCCAAGCACAAGGACCCTTAGAAATGGGTAACGTGTAACATGGTGATAAATCACAAACACCATCACATGAACTAGTTAGCAGGGAAATACATCTAGCAAGCTTCCAACAGTATGGGGGTCCAGTAACATTTGATAGGAAGGGTGATAGGTGAGCAAAGCCCAGAAAATTGGCCCATGCGTGGTTTACTCTCTATAGATGGCACTGCCCCCTACCCCCCAGCTGAGTTCTATACATGCAGCTATTTGTACAAGGGCACAGATGGACTCTGTGGCTCAATGAGTGGAAATCCCATCAAGAAGAGAGTTCAGAGGCCATGTGGTCTGGGTGTCTGCCCAGAATGCCTTTCTTAGACTGAGGACCAGGAGGAAACTTTTGCAAATTAGGTTGGAAAGGGTGAGGTTGGTTGACAAAGCTAGTGAATTGAGTCCAGTAGTAGATTTCTAGAAGCAATTGGAACAAAATATTACCTTCTTTCTTTGACAAATGGGATGTGCTTATCTTCCCACAGAAAAAGCGTACGTTAAAGGGCTGCATTGAACTCTCCCGGATCAAATGTGTCGAGATTGTGAAAAGTGACATTATCATCCCCTGCCACTACAAATACCCATTTCAGGTAAGTCCATTAGGCCTAAGGCAGATTGTTCCTTATTCTTGGTGCACAGTTAAATCAGTCATTGGGTGAGAGAAGGTGGAAAGACTCTCTCTGGTCCCGGCTTAGCACTTAGATCAAGCCCTTAAGAAGATATCTCTGTTGCTTCCATCAATGACATTCATTAATTCTTTCATTATTTAACAAAGATTTAAAAAAAGAATCTTGAGAAGGTGGTTATTTTTCATTCCCCTTCCCCTCATGTCTTCCCTACCTCAAGGAAAGTCCTAATTAGTCTGCTACTGAGGGATGGAAAAAGCTGTCATCAAGGCCTGAGCCTTAAGTACATTTGACTCACAATACGAGACAACACATTGTAATTCTTGGTTACAAACTGCTTTGAGGTTCTGAAGCAAAAAGTCTCTCTGTCCAGTAGAGCAGCCACCAGCTGCATGTGGATGTTTACCGTTAGAAGTAACTTAATTACATGGATGGAGCTGGAAAATGTTCTTCTTAGCAAAGTATCACAAGAATGGAAGAAAAAGCATCCAATGTACACACCCCTATTATGAAACTAACTTATACCTTTTATATGAAAGCTATAACCTAATAACAGCCTAAGAATACG